>VYZW01012682.1:6498-18807 GCA_013401315.1 Balaeniceps rex
GGAGTCATCTGGCAAAGTGAGGGAGCTAGGGCTGAGGACCCAACATTTGCACTATACACCCTTCAGGGTGTCTTTACTTAGGACTAGCTTTGTTCTGGTCCCAGGGACCAAATGCCCATTTGTGCCTGCAGCTCATTTGAGGCTCTTTCAGTTTAGTATCACCTAAAAGGAGCCCAGTTCATACACCACAAGACTGATCCATAATGCAAACCAAAACACAGTAACTGGAGGCAAACAGGAAATTTTCTTCAAAAGCAGTCTCCTGGTCTACATGTCGTGCCTAGAGATCAGGGTCAGCCTCTCTCAACAAGTACATCCACTGTCCTTCTAGGGCAGCCATTCCTGGAGGGCTCTCTCACCTTTTAACCTCTGTCCTAATCCACACAAGTACCAGTAATACAGCAGGGGGAGACTGACTGTCCCCAAGGCACCTCGTTAATATTTTTATGTTTCTCATGGACTTTGTTTCTCTCATCCCACAGGGAAATCAAAGCCCAAGGTCTGGTTGTGCAGAAAAATATTTTCAATACGTTTTTCTCTATGTACCAGGGAGAGGTGGGGATCAGCATTGGGCAGGCAGTTATTTACTGCATATTGTGGTATCCCTTCCACTTAGTATTTTCTATGTGAAAGAGAGAGGAAAGTAGCACTTCTCTTTACTTGTGAAGCCAGCATCTTACAGCAAGGAGCACATGCTCTTAGTACATCTCTTTTGGGGTTTTCTATGTAAAAAATAAACTCATGGCAATGATTTACACCACTTTCACACTTCCGTCTTTCATTTTAGTCATTTCATTAGGTATCAGTGTTGCATAGTCTTGATGACCACTATCCGCGGGCACAGTAGGATGAAAGCAAGACCCTGCAATGCCATGGCAGGTCCAGAGGGGAAGGAAGGGGCAGGAACTGCAGTGTTACACAGTTATACTTTTTATATATCCACAGTGCCCAAACCACACCATCCTTTAAAAGAGAGTGACTTTCTAGGGGGACGGTAAACAAAGGTATGGTCTTTAAAGGAAGCTAATTTACTTCACAAACATTTTCAAGCCTTAAAAGAAGACCGCCCTACACCCTTTGGGCAGAAGTCTGACTACTGCAGAACAGCAAAACAGCTGAAATACATTTCACTGAAAGTAAACAAAACCACAAACCTGAGCATTTAAAATAAATTTTGAGAGCATAAAATAAACCTTTGCGAACAATCCAGTGCCTATTTCAATGACAGTGTTGGGCTGCTGTTATTTTAAAGAGAAAGTTCTCACAATATACAGTGACATAATCCAAACACTGCAATAAGCTTTGCTTTAATTAGGAACTCTGAACCTCTTCATGCTGAAGGAAAAAAAAAACAGGTCACATTATGTTTGAACAGAGGAGAGAAGAAGAGTTCCTGGCTCAGGGAATTTGCTCTTTTTTAGCACAGGATGCGCAGACTGTACGGATAACCCTCCTTTCCTTCTGAAATACCTTTGTGACTTGAATGGAAATGCCCTTCTTTCTCCCAGGGACAATCCTGATACCATTTCCTTATGCATGATCTTTGATGTTTTAGTGTGATTCCTAGAAATCTCCCAGCTGGCTGCAGTATGCTTCTCCTCCAGGAGTTACTCACCTCCAGGAGCAACACATGTGCCTTAACCATCCAGCTTGAAAACATTTAAGCCCTGTTCCTGCACTCATGCCTCCTTTCCCTATTTTCCTTCTCTTGCAACCACAGGTGCTGTGCAATGTGTCTGGAGCTGCACTGATGTTCCCCGGCAGACTGACCCTCTGCACATGGCATGAAAGAGCTCCACTGTGAAAATGGGGGACAACTTTAATTCTCTTGAATTGGGAAATGTGAAATTCACTGTGACTCATATTGCTTCTTTGGCATCAAATCCAGCTGTTGCAAACTGCTCTGGAGCAAATGACCAAAGAGTTGGTAAGAGCAGTCTCTGCACCCAGTGGACAATTACCCATGGAACTATAGCCAATACCTCTTCATACTGCCATTTCTTTCCCAACCTGTCCAGCCCCAGCATCAGCCTGAGAAATATGTTTACCCACTCCTCTTCACTCCCAAAGAAATCCAGGGTGGTGGTGATTACCTCCACACAAACCTTTCAGGTTCAAAATGAGGAAAGGTACAACAGCAAAGTACACTCCACCATACATTCCTGTTGGAGCTTAAAACAGTTGCTTAGAAATATTACTAAATGCTGTTATTCAATCTGCACATGTAGTAGAAATACATAAAAAAACAATGAATGCTCTACTTCCCCTCTCCACAGGTCCTTATCCACTACTATTTGGATCAGGCCGGTGTCTCTTCTGTGGGCTCATATAATTCCCTTGTGTCTGGTTCCTCAGAGTTGGGTTCAGTCTACCCACTTTCCTCCATTGTCCCACAGCAATGTTTTCTTGCCTATTGTACAAAAACCTGTGAAATACACATTTGCACAATATCTGCAGAAAAAAACCCACAGGACGCCTCGCTGCAAGGTTTCACTGATGACTTTTCCACAAAAACATGCTGGCCAGCCATTTTGCACCTTGTGGTTTCATCCATGGGTGTTAAGAGTAGGCCCAGATCTCCAAAATCTGTTCTGGTATTTTAGTGCCCATGCCCAGCTATGCTTAAGGCTTTCCTCATTACAGCTCCATCCTTTGTGGTGCTGGTCACCCCACCACCAACAAACACACAGCTCCTACACCATACAGGACCTGGGACAAGCAAGGCAGCTTCATAGCCTTTTTTCCTCCATGCTCTTCCTTTTAGCTCTTTGATGAGGTTTAAAGAGATGGAGGGAAAGGTGAGCATCTCAGTGATGAAGGTGAAATATGATTACGGCTCAGGTGGGGGCCGAGTTTTGCTGAGTTTTTTTAACATGTTCAGCACTGGTGGCAACTGAAAGGACTGAGAGGCAAAATGTCATTTGAACAAACAATAAATGGCTTATCCATAAAAAACCCACAGAATTTCATGGAGCTGCCAGAATGACATAGCAAAGCAGAACTGTAAGTTAAACATCTGTGGGTTCTTTCACAGGCTGGTCATTCTTGAAAGCAATAAACAAAGATTGGTCAATACCCAAAAATAACTTCACAAAGTTTTGTCACCACATTTTCAAAATGGAGGGAATCTCTGCACAGGCTGATTGGACAAAGAGAGACCTCACCTTTCTTCCAACCCAGTATAAAAAAAAAGAAAATCATAATGAGAAGCAAAGGTTTTTAACCAATAAAGTCTACACGCACATTTATCCCTTTTCTTCTCTGAGAGACTTCATAATGATTTTATGATGCTGCTAAGGAGAACCTTTGGCTTGTATTCATTTGGAAACAGAGATTCTTTGCATATCATAGTCATTAACTAGCCTAGCTAAGAATTACTCAATGTTAACCCTGACCTACATGGATTGGAAACAATTATCCCTTGATACTAAGAGCTTTTTCATTCAATAACCGAAAGAAGTATTTTTCACCCTGGACCACATTAAAAAAAAAAAAAAAAGCAACACAAACATGTTTTCCAAACAAGCCTAAATGCAAAAACGAACATTTACCCTAAAAGCAATTTATTTAAACTGATGCAACATCACTTCTCATAATATATTTGGATCTATTTCAGCAATTGTTGGAGAAAAACAGCGAGTCTTGGAGCTGAGTGCTTAAGGGCTGCTGTGGCAAGTTTGCGCCATCCCATTGCTGTGCTCGGAGAGCGTTGTGTTATTGGTATGAGGTACAGCTGCGACGCTGGAGGGCCGAGCACACGGAATTGGGCTTGGCTACAGTCCTTGCTGCCCCCACCACAGCACAGATGTGCACCCTTTTCCCCTTGTAGTAAATGCTTGAACCACCGCCAGCAGCAGGGAGTTCCACTCTTCAAGGGGAATCATTCACACTGTCTCTCTGGTCTAGTTAGGAGAGTGAGCAAGGAGTCCAGGGTTTAAGTATCTCCATGTAAGACATTAACACTACAAGAGCTTGTTTGCAGAAATAGAAGTTTCAAACAACAATTTTAAGAAACGAGTCAAGGTGCAGGATGAGGAAAGAGCTGCTACTTGCGTCTTTCCAAAAAGTGCTTATTCATATCCTCCTGCAAAACTGCCTGGACCACATCTCTTGGGTATTTTAAAATGAACATTTTTTTCTTCAACAAATGAAAGTGATAAAAGTTGCCTATGATTTAAATATGTAACAAGAGCATGACACACAGGATTTCTGGTAAGAAGTTGTGTTTTGCTTTCCAGCTCAAACCACAGGATCTCATCCTAAGCTAAGGACGTCACTGGATGGCAGGTATCACCGACCAGGGCTGGTAGGACAAGAGGCCATGGGGTCACTCCTGGGAGGGGGCACATGAGCACTCACTGCTGGGGCTGCAACCATGGGCAAGGCTGTAGCAACCCTACAGGATGGTCTGTTGAACCAAGGGTTTGAGTTTATTTCTAGCCAGGATCAAGAAAAGACTTTAGCCTCGATTAGAGCATTTTTTCACCCTGTGCAGGAGGGTTTCTTGGCCTTCTGGGAAGAATGGTTGAGTTGGGGGATAGACCAGGGGGAAGGAAGTTGGGCTGCGGTAAACTGCTGAGACGTTGAGGGAGAAGTTTCTGAGCCAGAAGGGAAATGAGTTGTGTTAGGAGAAAAGGGTGAGGGTGAAGGACAGAGCAAGCTAGTGAGGGGTAACTGATTACATGTGCAGCAAGAGGAGGAACAACAAGCATGGGTGAAATCCCTTTGGATTTCACACCCCAGCTTACGCAGCTCCCCCTCCTAAGGTGAGGTAGCCACAACAAATAAAACATAAGGAGTACACTCCACTGCAGAGATATTTTAGCTTCCCCAACTGCTTACTCTGTTTTTTCCTTTTAATTTGACAGTGTTTGCTAGCTCAGAACTCTACAGGCTGGATCGATGGGCCGAGGCCAATTGTATGAGATTCAGCAAGGCCAAGTGCCGGGTCCTGCACTTGGGTCACAACAACCCCATGCAACACTACAGGCTTGGGGAATAGTAGCTGGAAAGCTGTCTGGTGGAACAGGACCTGGGGGTGTTGGTCAACAGCTGGCTGAATATGAGCCAGCAGTGTGCCCAGGCGGCCAAGAAGGCCAAGAGCATCCTGGCTTCTATCAGAAATAACATGGCCAGCAGGACCAGGGAAGTGACTGTCCCCCTATACTCAGCACTGGTGAGGCCACACCTTGAGTACTGTGTTCAGTTTTGGGCCCCTCACTACAAGAAGGACATTGAGGTGATGGAGCGTGTCCAGAGAAGGGCAACGAAGCTGGTGAAGGGTCTGGAGCACAAGTCTTCTGAGGAGCGGCTGAGGGAACTGGGGTTGTTTAGCCTGGAGAAGAGGAGGCTGAGGGGAGACCTTATCGCCCTCTACAACTACCTGAAAGGAGGTTGTAGCGAGGTGGGTGCTGGTCTCCCAAGTAACTAGCAATAGGACAAGAGGAAACGTCCTCAGGTTGCACCAGGGGAGGTTTAGATTGGGTATTAGGAAAAGTTTCTTCACAGAGAGGGTTGTCAAGCATTGGAACAGGCTGTCCAGGGAAGTGGTGGATTCACCGTCCCTGGAGGTATTTAAAAGATGGGTAGATGTGGTGCTTAGGGACATGGTTTAGTGGTGGACTTGGCAGTGCTAGGTTAATGGTTGGACTTGATGATCTTAAAGGTCTTTCCCAACCTAAATGATTCTGTGACTCTAAGGTCATGAACTTGGAGAAACTTCACCTGGAAACCACAGGGAAAAGCAAGAGAGTCTTGGCAAGGGATGGCACAGTTGCAAAGCGTCTTCCCTGAGCTCCCTCATCAAAGCTGTGCTCCTCTGGATTCACCGCCTGTGCTGTGGAGAGTGGAGCAGTGACCTTTCTTCTGCAGCCTGGAACAGATGAGTTTAGGCTTGTTCACAGAAGGGGAGCACAAGGGAGGAAGGATATTTCTGTCTGTTGATCATCACCAAGAAAATCTTTCAATAAATGAGGAATTGTTATTTGTTTGGTATGGGACCAGATTGCATCCAGATTCTTCCTCTGTTGGAGCTCGGTTGTATTCTATTTCACTTGTGTAATAATCCTGGCCCTATCTCAGAGGGGTGGGTTTGCGTTTTGGATAATTGCCTGATAAGTGGTAGGATGGGACCCCCCAGCACTTCCCCATGCTGTGCATGTAGCTTGTACGACAGGGTTTTTTTCAAGGGGGTGGAGTTGTGGGAGAGGGAAAATGCTACATTTTTCACAATACTTAGTACACTGTGACTCAAAGGCCATTGGGGTCTCATTTTGGCTTCATTCAGCCCATAATTAATTTCTTGCCCCTTTCTCTAAAAGTCATGGGTGGGCGACACCATTTTGCACACAGCAGATGGCTCTGCAACATGGATCATACTTGGGCTATGGCTGGAATTTCTCAAGTTAGAATTGAACAAAATAGGTCCCAAAAGCAAAGCCAAAGGTTGGGGGGTTGGGGGTTGGTTTGGTTTTTTGGGTTTTTTTTCCTGGGGATTTCTCCACGTGGGTCTTTTTTGCTGCTGTCCCACAGTTAAGAAAAATAATCATCCCCACAGTCCCTGAAGCTGCTGCTAAGATCTGTAGACAGCAGTTGACTCTATAAGGCAGCTGTCAGGGCCCTGAGGGCACCAGCAAGCCTTACTGACCCTAACCAACCTCCCACGGGACCTCCTGGACACCCACAGCACCCTGAGAGAAGTCAGGGGATGGAGACAAGGAGGGAGGCCATTTCTCTAATATCATCCTGCTTAGGAGGACCAAGAAGCAAGAGCTGCCCTATGGGCTTGGCACCCAGGAGAACAGAGACAGGCTGCATGCATGATGGAACAAAGGATGGCCTGGAAGCACGTCACCCATGAGACACAGCTGATAGGTAAGGTGCCCAAACATCAACTGGACACATGCTCTTACTTTCCAGGTTCTTCGTGGATTTCTATAACTGGCTCCTCCTAGTAGCTCCCTACAGAAAACGCATGCAGGGGATGAGAGTGGGAACCAGGGGGAAAGTAACTGAAAGAAATTGTTGTGGAAGAGATTTGAAGAGAATGTAAATGCACAGCAAACTGTGCTTTTCTGATTATTATAAACGCAACATGTAACAGAAACCCTCTATTTGATTCTCACTCCAGCAACTGATCTTATTGTTATAGAAGTAGTTTGTTAAATGCTCATGTCACAGACAGGGTCATGATCTGGCCAATACCCTGACCCCGGGAAAGCTCAGTCTCAGGTCTGAAGCTCCTAGAGATTAAAATGAATGGTGCCTGGATGGAAAGCAGTGTTAAAATGTTCACGAGCAACACACTCCACACAGCCCCATGAATATGACTGTACCTACCCCAGTGGGCCAACACAGGACTTTAGCATGGCTGAAGGGGTCACCTGTTGTGTTTGTGAGCTGTTGCTGTTACTCTGCTATTGATGTAGTAACAGCTAAGTAGAGATGTAAAGATGTAAAAAGAAGAGTGGGGAGAAGTTAACTCCCCTCAGACAGATGGACAAAACCAAATTTTTGTGCTTATAGCACCACAGGGAAAAAAAAAACATTTTTCACAATGGCATTGTCCCTTTTTAAATCTTTACAGCTCTTTTAGAAAACACCCATGGTCCAGAGAGCACTGAAATTACTCAACAAAGACTGGAAACACGGGCCTGTCGGTGAGCTCTCAGGCTGTATCGCCAGACCATTTGGGATCTTCGTCCGGCTGAATCTTCTGAGTAAAATTTGTCTTCTTCATTTTTCAATCCAAAGCCACAGCCTCTAGCAAAAACAACATCTGGCCAAGCCCAGCGAAAGCCTTTGCATCGAGCGGTGCTGGGAGCAAAGGCGAAGGGCGATAGCGTAGCCGGCGGTGCCATCTAGCTGCTGCGTTGCCTCCGGGTGATGCTCGCCGTGGTGGTGGGCCCGACAGCCTGCATGGACCTTCCTAAAACAACTTCTAGTTATTATTCCTTCCACTGGAAAACAGGTTTGTTTTCACTCGAGGCATGAGATAAAAGCCTGGTGTTTCTGCACCAGTTGTGTTTTATTATACTTTCAATCCATTCTTGTTTTATTCATCCTGCTTCTCTCCTTTCTTCTGATTTTAATCAATTCTGATTTTAGTCAGATGCTGCTGTGATTACCTCTAATTCTCTTTCCACCAGCACTGGAAATACTCTCCCCTCCCTTCTCACTACCTGCACGCCATCAGCCAGCTTTCCCCTCCCTTTGACCTTCCTGGTAATAAATATAACTATTCATTTCACAAAACAGACATGGTCTCCTGTGTGGTAGTTTCCAGCGCCTTTAGGAAAATAAATGGCCAGACTCATTCCTCAGGCAATCCAGGGGACTTCACCGATAGCACAACAGAACCTATTGCCTTTGTCCCCTCTCTGATGTCCCAATAAACTGACAATAAGGAAGGGATTATCTAGCCAAATTTTTATATTACTCTGCCACTATTCAAAAAGAATATGTGAAATAACTTAGGCAATAAGAAAACCTTTTAATGCAGATGAGGACTGTTACTCATGAAGGTTTCAGCAGTTCTGAAGAGGATTTCATTTTGAAAGCGTTCACCTCCCAGCAGACTCCATAAGCCACAGAAGACCTCCTGGACGCTCACATTATCCAAGGATCCAGGCTCTAAAGCCATCCAACACCTGTGCAAACAGAGCTAGTATTACACAGGCAGTGTGCCCTGCCATAACATCCACCATGCTGGGCTTCGTGCAGAGGACACACATCTTTCCAGGGGGATACAATGCAGTGGTGTTCAGTGATGACAGTGTACCAACACGGCAAAAAACTATCATAAAGAGATCTCAGGTCTCATAACAGCAGCAGAGGATGCCTGAGTTTCTTCCATAGTTCCCTAGTCATGAGGTACTCTGAGCTGCCAGCTGTCTGGCCATGGGGGCAGATACTGCATTCCGATTCATACATGGCAGATGTGAAATATCTGTAACTCAGTCGGAGCTCGTTAGCCACTCATGATTCCTCTGCCTTTTCCAGGAATTGGTCTATGCCTGCAGAATATGGTCCATGCATCTGCCATGCTGTGTGAAATGCAGCCAAATAGCCAGGGACTGTGCTTGGCACTCAGAAAAGGATCCACTGGGAGGGAGCTGACGGGCTACCCCTGGAAAATCACATGCTACGCAGCATCAGCAGCCAGCTGCTCTAATTTTGCTTGGGAGTTGCCAGTGTCTATGCATTCATTCCTCCAGAACATGACAAAGGAGAGGTGGAAGTGGTGGTGTGATAAAAGAAGGAAATGGATGGCTGAGTAATGACAGACCAACTCAAGCTAGCTGGAAACCAGAACAATGCAGGACAAGCTGTTGCTTGCACATTCGTCAGGAAACTGAAAACCACATTTATTTGAAAAGGATGAATGCGTGTAAATGCAGGCAAGCAGAACACAGAAAGGAGCTCTGTAAACCATCCTGTCCGAAGCCCCTCTATGCTAGGAAACCCCTCTACATTACAGAGTGTTCACCTTAACCCATTTCTTCAGTATTGATCCCAGTAATTTCCTTCTGGCCAGAACACAAACCCCCGAAAGGCATTCAGCCCTGCCTTGAATGTGCATCACTGCTTTGTTTGCGGTACGGCTGACGAAGCAAGGTGTTGGGCTGTGACTGGAGGTAGGACCGGTGGCTTTGCCTTTCACATTGCAGTGAAAGCTTGATCCCTTGCATTGTAAGACCCTATTTTCAAGCACTTACAACGTTGCCAAACTATAACCATTTGGAATGAAATTTTCCATGCCAGGTATCTGCCTCAGCCTGAAGTTTTTGGAAAATGTCCACAAACTCAGCCGTTTCCAATAAGGAGGGTAAGGAAAAATTCATTGTTTTGTCCAAGTTAAAAAGCAATTGTGACCTTTTCTTTGAAAAGCTCTGGCACCCATCTTCCTTGGAGCAGGAACTTGTTAGAGGGTTGCCTTTCATCAGAGATATCCCTTTTGCCCTCCTGAAAATCTGCCCAAATTTGGCTACGTTATATGCCTTTGGAAAGCTGAATTTGCACATGCTCAGTGGATAGCTAAGAGATTCCTTCCATTTTAGCAATCAAACCCCTGAAGTTTTCATCCTCCTTAGGCAGGTTTCAACTTTGGGTCAAGCAGGACTTCCCTTGCAGTTTCAGCTGCAGACTTCCACAGCCTATGACAGGGCCAAGCACCTGAGAGGAGAGCCAGGAGTCTGTCTCTTTTGCACTCTCGGTGATATTCATTGGGGTGAGACAACGTGAAGGAGAAAAATTCCTGGATTCAAAAGCAGAAAGGCCAAGAGCCAGACGTGGGGGTGGTGATGAAGGAGGGGAAGACTCAGGAATCCTCCCAACAAGACAAGCAGGGCAAGACGAGGGATGGCACATGGATGTGGAACAGCAGTGTGGGGTGGAGGGCTGGGCAGTGGTGGGAGGCAGAGGAACATAGTGGCTGTGGAGGATGGCTGAAATGAAGGAGGAGAGGAGAGGAGANCAGATCCCAGGGTCAGCATTTTTGCCTGCCACATCTAATGTGTGAAATGCACAGCCTCAGCCCAGACACCAAAATGAATATGTATCCTTTACATTAATCTTCACAGCTATTCAGTAAAAAGGGACTCATTTCCTTCACCTCTGAATGACACTGTAAAAATGAATTAAAGACCAGCTATAAAGACAGAGTGCCATGGGAAAAAAGTGCATTAGAGAATCGATAACCCTTGATTTAGGGCAGAGCTTGAACAGTGGGACATAATAAAAAGGTATTTTATAACAGAGGACAGAGTTGAAATTCCACAGCTAACTTTAATTCCAGCATTTCCTTAGCTGTTTTCTCTTAAGATGTCGAAGTCAGGTGTTACGCTTGTAATGTTAGCTTTTTTTTACTGTCTAATTTTCTTGGCAGTGCTGACATTGTCCATAGGCACTGACTGCATGTGCCAGCTCATGCTTCAAAGTCCAGAACAGCAACAAGCATGGATAGTGATACAAGTTGGGATCTGGTGTTGGGACTCGTTATTTACAGTTGAAAAATCAGGGCAGAAGTTGTTCAGAAAGGTAAGCAAGACTAGACTCTATCTTCTAGAAGGCTGATTTGGACTGAAGAAAAGAGCTGATTACTCTGGAAGAGGAGGTGATCCTGGAAAACTCTCCTTCTCTCTATAGTGTTTTCTTCAAACATTTTTTTCAGGGATACTTAGAAAGTATCATGTAGTGTATATATATACATATATATATACACTTAGAAAGTATGTGTAAAAGAAGCACGTCTACCATCATATCATTAGATTTAAATTCACTTTATAGGAGTTTGCATTTCCGCCAGAAAATTTGTAGGCTCCTGCAAATTAAAAAAACTTTGACAAATCTGACTAACAGTTTTGGAAAAGAACCTTTGACCCATCGACATGTGTGTGCTGACACAAGGAATCATTATAGACCTCAACATATATTTGCCTGAAGTTCTTCATACTGTATTTGCTAAACCCTTCTGGCTCTGCCATGGGCACCCACACTGTTTCCTAGGACAGACACTGGGGATGCTAAGGACTGCCCCATGCCTCAAACTTGTGGAGACTGGGCTAATGGCAAGAACTTGTTAATATAAGAATGATGATAGCACAGTTAATGTTTGATGTGAAAGAAACAATTTTATAACAAAGGGAACACCTGGTGTTTCAGTGTTGTAGCAGTCAGGTGAAGGGGACTTTCTCATTGTTTGACTGTCCATGGGATGTTTGTGTGTCCTACCTCAGTGCCTGGCCACAAAACTCCTGTCTTGAAGAGTGACCTCCATCAAGCCCTGCTACTTCCTGCAGCCTCCCATGCAACAAGAATGCTCTCAGCTGCTTGCTGCTTCTGAAAAAAGCCCCTCTATATTTCTTCGGATCTCTTGCAGTGGCTGCCTACATCGCTAGCCTCATTGATGGCCCAGATCCAGAGCCAGTCCCTCTGAAGGCCACTGCTTTCTGCCCTTACAGACTTCCCTTAAGGGAGCAAGTGCGCTTGTGAAGCCACTGGGAACTGTTTGAGGAGTCTGGCTCGGTGTCTCGAATCTCTTGCTTAGACCTATAGGCTGACTCAGAAGCTCCTGTGCAGCCATTCTGTACGTTTTGGTCACTCAAGGTTTCTTTGAAAACTCCAGGCGTCATTAGCATACGTTAATGACTGCTTAGCATATGCTAATAGTTCCCAGAAGGGAGATGTTGCTCTGCATTGAGTGGGTCCAAAATAAGCAAAGGAGACTTTGAGCTTTACTGAGCAGCTTGGCATGCATCCCTTATCGGCCCTGACACCGGAGAGCCTATCAATGTCAGCAAACTGGGTAAG
>VYZW01012683.1:3880-26039 GCA_013401315.1 Balaeniceps rex
TTAGGATTTTACCTTGGCTGGAGTCCCAAATACATGTGAAAGAACAAACTGAACCTTCTAAACATGGCAATCAGCCATTACCAGTTCCTGAAAGCCCATGCAGCAAAAGCAGTGCCAAGAGCAGAGCTGTGAAACAGTTCAGCTCAGTAGCAGTCATTACCTGCAGCTGCTTGTCAACTTGTTGATTCTAATGTGATAATGAGAAATGCATTGGTCTTGACATTAAATACTTGTGCAGGCATCCAGAGAGAGGATGTTTAGGATGTTTTGGGATCAGAAAAACAGAGATGAGGGATGGAAGCTTGTGTTCTTTTTGCTCATGGCAAAGTTCAATGAAGTGTAAGGAACTGACAAGGTAATGATTGGCAAACAAATGATAATGAGTCCATTCAGTATTACTGAGCTGTGCAGGCTAACAAAATTAACATTTTCTTTTGAGAGGGATGTGGCTTTTAAAGACTGTTGAAAAGTATCACTTTTTGGCATGCAGACTGAGTTGTCCTGTTGAGATGGAAGTTTCCGTCCAGATCTAACACGCTGCCCCTAGAAAAACGTGAAGCATAAGGGAACCTGTCTAGATCCTTTTGATTTAAATCACCCTCTGATCAACTAAGATGCAATGATAGAACAACGTGGACACAAGGTACCCAATTTAATTTTTCCCCCAAGAGGACATTTTTCTGAATTTTGCATTTTTTTGAAGTCACACCACTATGTAGTTAAGTTTTCTTCGTAAATGAATGAAAGCATTTAAGCAGATTCTGTCATTGTAGGGTGATCACAATGAAAATGATACTTTTGGTCAGAAAGTTCTGATCTGTTATAGCATGATAGTATCTCCAGATATAAACTCACCTATTAACACTTCTGGGTTTAGTTTAAAAGGATCTGGAAAATATAATAATTTTCCAAGTTTCATTTTTAATATTATTACAGTCAAGCAAAACCAGCTGGTACTGCACTATTTCTTCTCTTCAGGATGGTGAAAATCTTGAAAATGTTTGTTGTGAGATTTCCAAAGATCATGCTACAAAGAGCAAGAAATCTTATAAGAATTACTAAAGAGATTTCAAGCACAGGTGTTATGGACTGGATTCACTCACACACAGAGAAAATTGCACACATGGCTAGAATTATCACACACTTATCTCTGAACACACACCTATGTGGCTGATACTTACTTTTGATAAAACTGTCAAGAAAGATTTCTGACATTTACATTCTAAAACTTTTCAAAAATACTGTATCTCTAGACACCCCTATACACATGCTTTTAGTCTCTTTATTGTGTACCAAATAGCTTTCTTTTTCAAATCTTCAAGCCATTTCTCCTCTAAAGCCACAGCTGTAGCTTGTTAACAACATCTTGAAAAGACATGGTTACTAAACACTATTTACTCTGTCTAGTTTATCCTCATTGTATTGTATTTAATTGCTTTGGGTTTACACTAAGCAACTAAGCAAGAATGAAAATGATTTAAAATTTTGTGCATTTTATGGATGTTCTATGAGTCTGCAAAAATATTAATAGGTGCTGCAGATACTGTAGATACTAGGTTTTAGATGTTTTGTAGCTGGATTATTAGTACCAATAACATAATTGCTACTATTTTGTTTCTGGAATTGTTCACAATATGCTGTTAGTTTGCAAGCAGAGTAAGAAATGCAGCAGTTTCAGCTACAGCCCTTGAAAATCTCTTGGGCTCAGGATGTTGCTAACAAGCTACAATCCGCTCTGCTGGAAGAAAAAAAGCATGTCGATATTTGGTGTGTGACAGAGAATCCAAACCTAACAGGGAATTTATTAGCTTCTGTTCACATAGGTTCATATTCCAGCATTTCTGAATGTGCTTGGGATTTAAACAAATCTCCACATGCAAACTAAAATTCCATTGGATCCACAGAGTTGGTTTTTTTAAACGTGCTTTCAGGTCCTTGAAGGTCCTTTTGATCTGCATTCATGGGAAATTTGAGCTAACTTTGACATGTGGCTTGCAAACTCTTGGGTGAACTTGAGCTTACATTCTGGAACCAGATAGTAGAGCTGCAGCACTATAAAAACTGGTTTAGGACTATTCACAGCATGTAAAGTTAAGCATGGCTTGAAGCCAAAGTATGCTGCACTTGATTTCATTAACAAATTCTTCTACATCTTTTATAGAATTTTTCTGTTTAGAGGTAGGAGAGGACTAAAACATTGGACTAGATGGGGTGTCTCAAAATAACTAAACTTACCAATTGTCTGAAACAGGAGTCAGTGTTTAATCTACACCAGGCTGGGACTGGATGATGTTTTTGTTCATGTGCACTGATTGCTACCAATAGACAAGAGAAAAAAAAATTACACCACAGGAAAATAAAAAGGACATTTAAATGTAAGAAAGTGTGAAGGAAAGCAGTTTCTTAACTGCACTGTAGATATTCAGTCTACCTGCAATCCCTGTTAATTCACCCTAAATCAAGCACTAAACATATGGTATGTGCAGATGGGTCATGCAGCTGCTCATGCCTAGAATCCAGGTGGGTGTTTCTCTGCAGTTTTATCATACTTTGTTTCAAAATTGTGTTCCAACTTTTAATGAGGAAGTTTATGACAATGCAGTAATAAAAAATATCTCAGGTTAAGAATGTTGGGCAATAGACAATATCCTCATTTGGGACTAACTTGCATTATTATTAGGTGTCAGGCCCTTGATCTGAAATAGGGATCCTCAGGGCATTTTTATCAACGGGCATTTCAGCATATTATTCAGGATCTTACACATTTGCTTACTTACACATCCTGTACACAGGTGCTGAGATTCCTGTACCAACTCACCACCACACAATGTGTAAAGATACACACACAAGGACCAATACCAGATTTGTTTCCCTAGACAAGAAGATACCAATGATGAAGTACTCCCAACAGGACAGGTGGCCAGTGGGAGTTCTTTGAATCAGATAAAGTTATTCAGAGATTTTGTAAATGCTAAGTGTTCTTCCAAAGACTAACACTGATGCCTCTGGACAGTGTTTTTTTCCCTTTGCAGAGCAACAGACTGAATCAAATATGTCTTAAGAAACACACAATCATATAGGGTTGTCTTGTCCTTCCTCTGTTGATAGCTGTGTTCTATTCTCAGCCAGTAATTTACTCAATATAAATTGTGGCTGTTAGGAGACTTCAATACTGACGCTTCCTGCATCATCATCCTAACTTCATTTCTGCCTTTTCTACAGCTCTCTCTTTAGAAGAGTAACTGAAGGGGGTCTGTAATTGTTCCCTCTCTAGATGCTTGTATCTTGCTCATTACATTGGTATTGCCTCTTTTATTACCCTTGCATAGGTTACGTGAAAGAGTCATTAGTGTCGTGCTGTCTGAACCATCAGAGTCCCATGGAGCTGGAAACAAGCAGCTCTGCTTATGGTGGGCTGCAATGGACCTGCCTGGAGGCATGCTGCACCCCAGTTCTCTGAGGCACTGTGGTCTTAGAGTGGTGGCTGGCTAAAGGCCTCAGAAACACAATTGGATTAAATACAAGGTCTGATATTATTGTCATTGCAATAAAGTTGTAACTTTTCCTGACTATGAGACTATGTCTTGTTCAGATACTGCTCTTAGGATTAAAAAAAAAGAAGTCCAAAACAGCAGTCCTCAGGATCTCACCAAACAGCTGCCTAATCCTAGAGCTGTCTGAAGTTCGGGGTCTGAATAAAATACACAGTGAAAGTCACTGGTCAAAATGTGTAACAGAACTAGCCATACACCCATTTTCACCCCACTCTGTGGACTTGAGAGTTCAGGGCTTTGAATCTTGATCAAAGGAAGGTTTCTTCCCGGAGTTCAGTAAAAAATGAGCCAAGCAGGGTTGATCTAATAATTTGGTGCTGTAAAAAGGGTCATGCTGCTTCTTCTCCCCTCTCCTGCTCTGTGTGCATGCTCCCAACCCGTACCTTGCACTTGTTCTGGAGTTTGTCAGAACGTTGATTAATTTCACTGAATTTGGCAGAAAACTAACCGAGCAATAAAATGAGTATTTTACTGAGTTCAGTTGATCACTGGGGGAACAGGTAATTGTCAAAATTGGAACAAGGGTGAGAAGAGGAAGGGGAGGAGGGTTAGGACCCTCATTCATGGGAGCAGTTGGCAATTAAATCTGAAGTTGGCTCAGCTGTCTCACTAAAGCTCATTTTATGGAAATTATGCCTCAGAGATGGTTGGGATTGAGAGCCTGTGCCTTAGTTCAGTGTTTCTCTGTTAGCTAACTTGGATTACTTCATACTTTGTTTTTGAGGATTTAATTCTGAGGTGCTTTTCTCCCTCTACTCATTGATTGTATATAGGACTGTGAATTCTATCATGTAAGTCAATGTTAGGCAATGTGTTGCTGATCATTGCATTCCCTAACTCCATCTGAGATCTGTGCCTACCTTCTCCGTGGGTGGACATTGAAATCTTCCTTGCTTTTCTCTGAGGCAAAATTCTTGTAGATTAAAATTCAATTCATGTTTTGCCTGGATCTGCAGGGGATTAGTAGAAAGAGGAGAAATAAGACAAAGAGAGAGGAGATTGCTTGGTATAAATCAAAAAACATTAGCTAAAAGCAATGGAGTTATCCACCAGCTGAGGATCTTGTCTGTTTTATTTCATCTCTGGCTCAAACCATTCAGACTGTGATTTTGTTTACCTGTGTTTAAATATTCTCATCTCCACTGCAATTTTAAACATTTGTTTGAAAACTAAAGAAGGACCTCAAGGTCCTGGCTTTTGTTAATTTAATATAAGTCCTTTTAGATGAAATCGCTTCAAGATATGGTTCCTTTCTGCTGTTCAGTATAATTTAATTAAGTGGCTCAATCTAAAATATTGGATGTATTTCTTTCAGAGTAAACATTGTGTTTATCCCCTTCAAAATAAAACACTTTAAGGAAAAGATGAAAAGATTACTTTCTACTGATATGGCTACAGTGTAATAATAATTGAGGTGATTCCTAGACTCTTTGTAACACATAGCATTTTTCTGCCTGGAAGGTTTCATGTAAATACATTGTCATTGCCTGTAAAAGAGACCCTCCCCAGGCTAACCTAGTTCAGTTCAGTCAGGAGCCAGGGGAATACACGTTACAGGAAATCTTCCAAACCTGGAGTCGTAAGTTATGAAAGAAGTGAAAGGTACAGGGAAGCACTTTAGGTGAAATGTTTTGCTGCAGAATAATAGAATCCAGGTTCTGTTGAGAATATATGACTACAGATCATAAGCAGTCTTGTTAAATCAGAAAATAGAAGGTTTGTTGATTATTTTTACAATAGTGTTGCAACGTGCCTTGGTGCAATATTAATCACAGCATTTTATCTCAAATAAATATTGCCATTATTGGTTTACTTATATTTATACCAAAATTTATTTATTTATTTTTTTAAGTTGAATCAACTGTTTTTCAGGAACTAGGCTATAAAAATGCTCTGGACTTGCAAATGTGGTCCAGGCTAGGAATCTTCAATGTGTAGGAGGAGTTAGAGGCACATATGTACTAAGCATTTTTGTATTCATGGTGAGATGAAAGGATACTCAAAGTTATTTAGAATGATATAGCTCAAGAATTATTTTTGGTTCTTGTTTGCTCAATTTCTAATTCACATTTTAGGATTATTAAAGAGGTAACTTTCAGTACAAGATTTATATACAATTCAATATCTAACATGGCATCTAAAATACATTCAGATTTTTCATCGGCTCTATACAGATTTGAGGAGAAAAAACCATAAAAGTATTAGTTCAAAGGATCGTAAATATATCCATGTGATAGTGCTTCAAGTGTGTGTTGATGAAGCACCTGTGCATACGGAGTTTCGGGACAAAATATCTCAAAACATGCCAATACTGAACGTGAAATAAAAGCCTTCATCTAGAAAGTAAGTTCAATTCTCTTTGAGCCTTTGAGAGAACTTGGCTGACTTCTCCTTATTATATTTGCCTTCCTATATATCTGCTCTTTGGCTATTTTCAAACAACTGGAAGCACAAAATACAAGAATATCTTCTCTCCAGAGATTTCCAGCCCAAATTTACTCGCCTCGTTACTTGTGTAACGGGGCTCTGACTTCATTTTTAGGGTGAATAATACTTTAGATGAGCAAACATATTTTTGTGTGCCTATACAAACTGAATTTCAGCTTAGTTTAGGGCTCTAAAGACATTTATTCATATGGAGTATGGACAGAATATAAAGTGGTGATTGTACAAAAGCCTCAGGAATCAGTGGTTCTAGGCATACCACTGGATTTAGACTAGCTTTTTAATCTCTCAGCTCTGATTTAAAAATGAAACCCAAAGAAACAATTATGTATTAATTTTTAATTTCCTCTATGCTACCTTGTCATATCCTTTAAGTTAATGGTGGTTTAGAAACACTATGCAAAGCTGCAGATCTTTTGGATTTACTCCACAGAAATCTTCAGTTATTGAGCTGAGGTGGCAGTGAAGGGCTTAGCATTTTATTTTTTATGGCCAGTGAATGAAGTCTGATGAAACTTTGCAAACAGGAGTACATGACAAGAAGATGCAGAGGGACTATCAGCACCAGTGCCAAAGCTTGAATGCTGTCATACGCTCGCATAAAAGCAACGCTCGCAAGCGCTGCTGTTGGCTACAGAGGAATTTCTAATCCTATCTGAAGTTCATTCCAGAACCTTGCAGCAGAACAACAAAGTAACCTTCTGGCAAAAGAGCTAATCACCTTGGGGACAACAAAATGTAAACAAAGAAATGCTCTTAAAAATTATGATTGAAGCCTGTAACATTTTAATGAGTTGGCAGCTAGCACAGTATTGCTTTACAAACAGACAGAAACCAATACCAATGCATCTGTGGGCTGGGAAGTAAATGTACAATCACTCAGATTAAGCCCTTTGCTTTTAATACAAATCTCAAGGCTGCATAATAAGGTGTACTTAGACTCAAGCTGCAGTGGGAACTGGTGGAGCAATTTGTTTGTTGGGTCACTTTGCCGTAGAGTTAATGAGCAGACAGGGTGTCCTCCATGCAGAAAAACAGTTATGTTCTCTACCTCACTAGCTATTTCAGATCCTTTGATGGCTGAAGAAGTATTAGGAAACGAGTTGAGGCATATTAAACAGGGGCACACACTGGAGTGAAGGATAATACTGCTGAATTCCCTATTCCTGCCATGAGAGAGACATAAATTGGGTGATTCTATGAAATTTGAGGTTGCCTCCTTCTCCTGGTTTCAGCTGGGTTAGAGTTACTTTTCTTCCTAGTAGCTGGCATAGTGCTGTGTTTTGGATTTAGCATGAGAAGAATGCTGATAACACACTGATGTTTTAGTTGTTGCTAAGTAATGCTTAGACTAGTCAAGGACTTTCTTTTTCAGCTTCCCATGCTCTGCCAGGTGCACAAGAAGTTGGGAGGGGGCACAGCCCAAGATAATTGATCCAAATCGACCAAAGGGCTATTCCATACCATATGACGTCATGCTCAGTATATAAACCGAGGGGAGTTAGCCGGGGGGCAGCGATCGCTGCTCGGGGACTGGCTGGGTGTCGGTTGGCGGGTGGTGAGCGGTTGCATCACTTGTTTTCTTTTCCCTGGGTTTTGTTTGTCTCTCTCGTTCTCCTTTTATTATTATCTCGTTCTCATTATTATTATTATTATTATTACTATTATTATTATTTTATTTCAATTATTAAACTGTTCTTATCTCACACCGTGGGTTTTCTTACTCTTGCCCTTCTGATTCTCTCCCCCATCCCACCGGGGAGGGGGAGGGTGAGCGAGCGGCTGCGTGGTGCTTAGTTGCCGACTGGAGCTAAACCACGACACTCCTATAAAATACACATGAGGAAATAAAAATACTGTTTTATGGAGTAGACTATCCAATCTGATTACTTCACACGCATGTCTGTCTGTTTCCCAAGTGGAGTCAATTTTAGATCCTGTGACTGGGTGATGGGAAGAGGGGAAGACTTCCAGCTGAGTGCAGAGGGAATGGTTTATGCCTGGCATCAGATGCCAAATCCCTCATCCTGGATTTGAATCAGACGTGCCTTGCACCAAGACAGGAGCTGTAGCATGGTAGGTTTCTGAGGACAATAGAACTCAGGAAAGGACACTAGGGTAAGAGGGAAGGGAAAACACAGAAAAGCTAGGTTAGCGTGTGTGTTAAAAGAGAAGAAAATAATTCTCTGGAGACATGCCCTTTGGCAAATTTGTATAGCATTGAAGATGAATGAGCCAATAGTACTTTCCAGAAACCTAATAGAGACCTTAAGGAATTACACAAAATACTTCACTGAATTATTTCTCTCTTCTACATTCTTTCAAGCCTTTCATAAAATTTCTTAGCAGCAACATCAGCTCAAGACCTATCAAGTTTATGTGGATAAAGTATGTTTATTTCTGTATCGTGTGTAAAAGAATAATATGGCATGATGTCTGGTCACCTTCCTTAGCTCAGCAAGTCAGTGCACACTTACAGCTTGCTTGCTTGGAGGAAGCCCTCAGCAGAAGTTCAGAGCAGGGCTTAGGCCTGTGCTGCAGGTTCTTAGTGAGACCTTCTGACCATTCTATTCTGCCAATTACCTGAATTTTGAACATATATATATTTATATAAAATTATATAGGAATACATGGATTACACAGATGCATGCATGTATGTACATATAATCATACCATGGAGATATTCACAGAGTTAATCCTTCCCCCCCAAAATTCTAGATGATGTTTCTGTAAAAGGATAACTATTTCAAATTTGCTGTCACAGTGGGCTTCAGAAAGCAGCAGAACAAATGAAGGATGTACTGCATACAGGGTAATCTGGAGCTCTGCTGCATGGAAATACTAAGCATAACATGAGAAATTAGTTATTATTAAACTCCTGTCCAGTCTAATGGTCAGGTTTGGAACAGAAAAATACGTGGCAGGGAACCGCTGCACTTGGGAGGGATAAACGCAATAGAGCAGCAGACAGCCTTCATTTTTCAGAATGCTGTAGAGAGCAATGCTAAAACAATGTTCTGTATAAGTGACTTTGCAAAAATGCTTTTAAAGTCAAGTCATAAACATTTTTAATGCATGAAATAAGATCGGAGTCTGTGACCTATTTCCAGAAGTAACTTAGATGTAATTTATACTAAGGAAATACAAGTTACGTGCAGAGGTGTAGGTTTTTTTATTTGCATCATTAAGCAGGTAAAATTCCCTGGGCAGATGCTGTCATCATTAGGAGGGTATCAGTGACCACTTTCATATGAGCATAGCTGCGGTTCTGGGTGGAAGGTGTTGGGGTTGCTGATGTAATTATGGTGGTATAGGTAAAGGAGAACAAAGTTTTAGTGTAGGCATGAGGACCTACTTTCACCCAATGGATGGATGCAATCACCCTCAAAAAGTTGAACTGTGACACCTTATTTTCAAAGGGTAATTTAGCTCTTAGATGAGCCGAATCATCCTGGTAATTCCCATGGTGTCCAGACGTGCTAGATGTCTAACAGAGGCATGACAGGTAAATGCCTAAACCAAGATGGGTTATATCCAGACCTTCGTCACAGTAAAGTCCAGTCCTAGCATTTATGTATAGGTTTGCTAACTTTTTGGTTACCATTCCTCTCTAACCAGCTCCTGCTTATCATGGACCACCCTACCAGACTGCAGAAAGACAGAGATATCATATAACTATTTGACACAGACGATAAATGACAGAGAGTCCCCTTATAGTATGCAAAAATTTCACTTCTCTTACACTCATCTTGCTACAACTGACACCAGCTACCAGTTCGTTGTATCCTCAGTGATTCTTTGCTGTCATATTAGACTTTCAAGGATTTTTTACAAAAGGTGAATTTTTAGAAATTGACTTATATTAAAAGGAAACCTAGACTTTATACATTTGCCATGTCCTCAGTGGTTATGTGTTGTAGAGCTCAAAGCTTAACTCTGCCCATCTCAGCTGCTTGCACACCCAGCACTTAGAAATGTGGTGTTATGTGGGACAAAACCTCTGTACCTAGAGCTGAGGAAGCCATTTGTTTCATTTTATTTAAGCTGGTGATCTCATAAATGTTCTTAAAAGCTTTTCCACTTGAGGAAACTGACTGATAGATTAGTAGTCTTTTATTTTTAATAAAGCTATTGTTTAATAAAATCAGTTTAATCTGGAATCATATCCACATGGAGTAGGTAAACTGGGATAGTTAAGGGGAGGAAGGAGAATATACTATTCTGTGAAATTACACTGTCATTATGCCAATCAATTTCCCTAAGTAGGCATGCTCTAATAGTCTGATTCTATGAGGCTGGAAATGTATCCTGCAAATCTTATTTGCAGCAGTTCATATGGCTTTTTGTTATTTTTTTAATTGCTTTTCTAGTTATTTACTGCCAGATGATAGACATTTCTGGACGTGGACAGTAATGTTCTGTGCCCACACCTCTAATTTATGTATTCTGCTCTCAAAAGCAAATTGACCAGATAATAAAATATTGTAGACAATTTACTCTATCTGGACCTAAATTTTTTAAGCTGAATTCAGTTTAGTTAAGTTATAAAGCTTTCTAGATGTGCCATGATAATGGAAATGAAAGCATAGTCTTAAATCAGAAAGAACTTTGGTGACAGGTGTGATGGCAGTGAATTATGGATCCCTTTAGAAAGGCATGAAAAATCTTCATTTTCCTGTTATAATTAGCTGAGTGTGTGTCCCTTTGTTCTGATTGTTACTGGATTTTTTCCCATTAAGAAGGAACAGGAACATCTGCCTCAGTTCCTTACTAACCACAAGTCCAGAGGAATTGTGGGAAGGCAGCCATGTCCTCAGAGTTACTGGACCTGGTAGTACGCTGTAGTACCCAAAAGAGGTAGTACCTCTTTTGTCAGCTGGAGGAGAGCAGAGGCATTGAGAGATGCTGGTGTTTGAAGCCACCCTTGCTCTGCCTCACAAAGCTGATGTCAAAATAGTTGGGAGAAGTAATCCCCTTGCCCCAAAGGACTGGGACTTACTATCTTCTGTCAAAGGTAGCTGGAATTGCCCACCATTTCAAAAGTTGTGGGAGGAGGATGGGGTCTGACAGACGGGCAGAGTGATTGACAGGCACCCAGACACAGCCTTTGTGCTCCCTTTTTGCCTGAAAGCAGGATAATGAGTGTGTTCCCCCACCGATCAGGGATGGGGAGGAGGTACTTGGTGGGGTTAGCGAGGAGGGAGGTAGAGTGATTCTACATAATGTTTAAAAGAAAATTCAAGAGGAATAACACCTTTGTTGCGGGCTCGATGTCAGCCACTGAACCGGGGTGCTGGCTCAGAGCCGTGGTACCTCCCGCCTCCTTTCCTGCCAGCAGCAGTCACTGCGAGGTGCTTTGGGCCCCAAGAGAAGGCAGATATTAAATGCTAAACTTTACAGGGACATCTAAGAAGTTTTGACAAAAAAATTTTGTTTCCCCTGCATTTTTCGTTAAAATTAATTACTGGCAGCATGAATGTCCCTTTTATTCACGTCCATGTCATGCCTGTCTCCGGATCTTGGCTAATAAACTGTTGGCTTCTCAGCAAAAGCCTTCTCAAACCTCTCTCTGAGATGGATTTTCATGCTGTTTCTTGTCTCTGGAGTATCTGCTCAGCCTCCATGAAAAAATAATTATAGTAAAGTTAATTGTGTTACTATAGATTTATACACTGGTGTAGAAAATACAGTTGCCTTTTGTTTCCCAGGTTTCACTTTTTATATTCTGTTGGGGGACGATCTTGAATCTTAGTCACTGATCCAGAACACATTCATTCTGTCTCTGGCCTTGCTTGTGTTAGGTGGTTTTCCTTAAAAGAAATATTATTTTGCTATCCAGAGTCAATTCAACAAAATGCAGGAATGAGACGTGAAAAAAGTCACTATCAGTAAAAAAAAAAAAATATACTGTAGGTGGCATTGGAGTCACTAGTAGAAGCTTTGTTTGTTACTGTATTTGTCAAAGCATCTCTGTAAGTGGCTGTGATCCCCTAGCTTCTGGTAGTTGGGTAGCTTGCAGAAAGGAGCTGTTTGGGATTATAAAGAGAATATATTTGTTCAGGGTTTTGTGTTTTTTTTTTTTTCCCCTTTTGTATTAGCCAACTTTATTGGGCCCTATTCTATGCCCAAGAATTTGAGTTTTTTCCCAGAACTCCTGAGTCTGTGATGTATAGAGCATCCTCAGTTTCTATAGAGTCTGATGGGAGCTGAAGGTCTCTTCAGGCCAGCAACTATACCACAGGTTTATATCCTGTATTTCCATTTTTCCTCTCTCAACAGCAGTGAAGAAGCCATCTGAAGTTGCTGCAGGTTAGGTGTTGCAGGCAATAAAATGTCTCTAGAAGCTTCTGAAAGCACAAGAGTAAACATGATAGCTTCTGGGCATGTTCCAAGACTGAAAAACAAACCCTTCTGCATCTCCTCAATCTCCTTCTGTTTGGAGACATGAACACTGTCAACAGCGCTTGCTTCACTCAGGGGAGCATATGCATTGCAATATGGCCTTTAATTACTCAGTCATAAACTATTCCTCAAGTAACACGGAATTGTATCCATATTGCTCTGCAACCTCAGATCACTGTTTGCTGGTCTGCATGTGCCAGGCAAACACAGGCCTGGAGCCCCTTGTGAGAGATGTACGCAGAATTACATAGTAATACGTAATAAAATATTTGCACATGTTTGAATGCTGTCTGTAGACCACATTAATTTTCAGCTAAAAAAGGCTCACTCTTGCAAGGCTGTTGTTTGCAGAGTGTTTTGCTACCCACAAACTCCGTACAGCTTTGGTGTGTGTAGTTGGTCTTGGAGGATAGATCCTCACTGAGCTCTCAAGAGCTGCAGCAGGTACTGCGTGACCTGAGAAAGGTTCTGGGGAGCAGTAGTGAATATGAATACAGTTTTCAATCATGATGACCGTATGCCTTGTTGTGGGTTTATGCTGAGAAACTGCAGACTTTAGCTTAAGGTTGACTCCTTCTGGAATTCCTAATGATTGAAGTTTCTATTAGTCTGTTGGTTTTAGTGATATTATTTGAAACACAGGCCTTAATTCTTCCATGTAGACATGCTTGCACAGACCTACTTATGTAGAATTCTGCAGGGCTCAAATCTTACACTGCAATAGGCTGTGTTTTTTCTTTCTTTCCTTTTTTTTTTTTTCCTGCTCTGTAAGTTAAGGACAGACACATTTAAAATATTTGAGAATCAAATGCATGACCTAAGATGTCATATGCAGAGTGTCAAGCCATTGCAGCGTGTAATTTTAGGGATGAAAATGTGTATTGGTAAAAGGAAATGCTGATGTATCCAAAATTCTGCAGTCCCAAAAGATGCCACTGTAATGTAATTTGCTAGAGATTAAAGCAAGAGGGGAAGGGTCTCTACTGCCTGTCATATTGCACTAACAACAAACACAGCACATTTTAAAATGATTAATGGTGAGACGATACAAAAAATATTAATTTTAACAGATGTTAATAAACAGTATTTAATAGGAAGAAGGCTGTGCAGGATGTCTGATATTTATTTATGTCTACTGAGGGGTACAGAAAGAGAAGAGTATAAATTATTCCTGACATCTCGATTCTCAACAGAATTCTGTTGCATGCAGAAAAGCTATGCAATATCTTTGGTTTATTATAAGCTATGTGACCTGTGCATGTGGTTAATGAAATAAAGTGTTGACAAATGCTTTTCTCTAAGCAGAAAACAGTGCTGTCAGCCTGGAAATGTGGAATTGCTGTGCTTCAGCTAGCACTAGGTCCTAGGCTCTGTTCAGTCATTTTGATGTGATGGCTGTAAAGCAAAAAAATGCGGGCTTAAAGAGAGGTGTTTTTATCAAACTTGGGAGTAGGGCACTGGAAGTTGTGTGCACAGCTGAGGATAAAGAAAAGGGGTAAGAAAAGCAGGAAAGGGGTGGTCATTACTTTGTCTTTCGTTCAGAATCTTTGTGCTGGTATGGAAAAGGTTTACAAGTGGTGTCCCACGAGAAAAGACAGTTAAATATAAAAACTAAAAGCATCAGGACTCTACTATGGATGGACACAAGAAGGAAAGCTGCAAATGAATTGTGGTGTGAAAAAGGAGGAGAAACCAGATCCTTAGTGGTATAAGTCAATACAGCCCTGTGTGAATCAATGAATAAGTACTAAAGGAACAAATTTAGGGAGGAAGGTGCCTGGTTGCTCAGCATGCACCCAGAATTGTGGGGCAGGGAAGATGCTGCATGTGCTGAGGGTATGGGCGTGGGTGTGGAAAGAAGGGACAGAACCAAACAAAAGCAGTTAACATGATGAAATCCCCTCTGTCCCCTGCCCTGTGTGTACAAGACACTCACTGCTAGACCTTAGGAGCAGACCTGGCTGCAGAGCTGTGGGCTGGAGTCCAGCCTGTTGACTGCACAGAGCCAGGTACTACTTAGTGGGAATCTGGCACCAAATAGTTTAATTTTAGATGCTTCACTCTCACCACTCTCCATGGTTGGTATAGAAGGAAGCTTTGGTTTTTTTGGCTCGAGTATCTCTTGCCAATTGACTTCTTTATGAGTATAATCTATTTGCAATAAATGTCCCACTCACAATAAATATGCAATACTTGTCTAACAACTGCCATGCTCTGTGTAAAGAAATGGAGCTTATACTCATGAAATGATGAGAATAGTATGTTCAGCTGTATTATTAACACCAGAACTTGCTGTGAGTAGTAATAGATTTTAAGTAGCAAAAGCAGGAAGAGATTGAGATAGGGACCAAGGGAGTCCTGGGGAGGGGTCCTGGGGGAGGAGAAGTCCTATGTAATGCCAGAGGCTCTATGGAAAGTGTATTTCCCTACTACAAAACAGGTTCTTGGGAAGAAGCACCTAAGGAGGAAGATGCTCTATGTTATTTCCCACTCTTTGATTACAAAACCTTTAGCACTTCCTAATGTAGACAGAGCCCCAAGCTGTCATCCTTGCTGTCTCAAAGATCAAGTCTAACTTCCACTACAGTCTCGCCACCACAACTCATACACAAGCTCCTCTCAAACTCTCGCTACTCTTTTCACTCCAGAACTACCCTCTTTTCCTCAATAATCTATTTCAGAGCACCACGTCTCCTCCTGATCCTTCCTGGTTCTCCACGGTGCTCCCAGTCCCCCCAAACATCCTCCTACTGAATCCCTTTTGTCCTTCTTTCCTCGGTCCCCAGTCACAGCCTTCTCACCTCAGACACTCCATCACTGCGCATTCTGCGACCTGTATCCATTTTGGTGGCTGGCACCTGCTGCTGCCATGCCTGTAGCTGATTTTGTGTTTTTTGGGCAAAAGGAATAAGGAAGGACCTAAATTCCCCCTCTCCCTCCAACCCAGAAGCAGCCAGCAATTATAAAAAAAAAAATCCATATAGAAGATATGGATATATATCCTTGGGGATATATCTAGGGAAGAGTAGACATATGGTAATCCCAGATGCCTCTGTGATGTCCCCAGGACTTGGCAAAGCATATTGAAGCCCCAGAGCAAAACAGCTGTTGGAAAGAGAAGGGCGAGAGCAGGAAGGTAACTGATGTGGGGCCACATTCTTACCCACTTCTCATCTCTCACTGTTAGCAGCTAAGCTTGCTAGAGTGAATCACAGTCCTGTTACCAAATTGCTAAGAGTGAAAATCTGTTTACATATTTGGCTTGCTTATTTTTAATTGCATTTGTCAGGAAAAAGAAATCTTAGAGACCCTCTGAAGTCCAGCACTCATCCAAAGGAACACCACATTACACTTCATTTGGTTTGCTGATGCAGTCCTACGAAGTTCATTTAAATTCCAAAAGGAGCCTTTTTTGGCCTTGTCTTCTCCTCTATCACAGGGCCAAGCCCTGGGAGCATATATAATGCAGTTGACCTATTGCATGACACAATCAATCTTAGTTGCCCCTCAGTTGTCTAAGGGAAGGAAAATAGTTGGGATGAGACTGCAGCTGCCCAAAGTAGATAGCAGGCCAGCTCGTCCTGGTAGGCTGTAAGTCAACCTCAGGCTAGATATAAAAGAAATTGATCAGTTTTTACTTTTAGGTTTTATTTCCTGTGGTTTAAGTCTTCAGTTCTTGGTATTGTCTCAGCCACTTCAGCTTACAGCCTGACTGGGTCTGTGCTGTCCCAGCACCAGTAGGGCCTGGAGAGCATGACTGTATTGTTTTCAGATCCAGGCTGATATGTTTACGCAGCCTGATGCTCTGTTATACACACTTCCCAAAGCCTTTCTTTGATGCAGGTCTGGAGACCTCTGTGCCAAGGTCCCTGGTACAGGTCCTCCTGAGGAATAATAGAAAGGCTCTAAGTTGAGTTGTGCGACAAGACATACCCCATTAGTCATGAGCTACATTTGCACAGCAGAGTATTGCAAAATTCTCTGAGAATAGCAAGGAACAGGCAATCACTACTAGCCTGGGGTCAGAAAGAAACTTCCTCTCAAGGGTATGTCATTATATGTTTGTCTTGTGTTTTCTTCTGAAGCAGGTGGTGCAACCATTGTTAGAGCAGGATATCAGGTTCAACAGCCCCAGGGCAATGCATGCTCCTTTGTTCCCCTTCTTTCTGCCTCTGAGGCAGCTGGAGGTGGAGTCCATGTTTTCCATTCTCTCCTAGAGTCCAGGAAAGGTCTGTAGCATGTAGAATATTGCTTTTCACTGTAGTAGGGTTCCTAATTTCTGTTGCACATCAGTCTTGAATTCTTTAGTGAAAAGTGTTGTAAGAGTTTGTATTGCAAGGTGACCACTAAACAGGGAGACTTTAAAGCTGCGTGACATTACTCTCCTCAACGCTTGTGCATTGCAGCATGCAGGGAAGAGCAGCCACGCACATGAAAGCGGTTGAGACACAGAACATTTGGGGAAGGGGGGAAACTGTTTTAATAGGAAGAGGAAAGGCACGGGGGTCTCCCAGGTGGGAAGGATGGGCAGCAGCGAGGAAAGGACTGCACTTTTGCACAAAGTTTTGACTTGCAAGCTTTCATCTTCACGCACATCTGAACACGTGAATGGTCTTCCAGCTGAATACATGAACCTCCTATCTGCCAGAACTTGTGTGGCCGTCCTCAGAGAGGCCAGGGCTGGGGCGCTGCGTGCCACGTCATGGGGGTCCTGTACAGAACAAGCCCATCAGACCTGAGGCCACACACAGGTTTTGTCCAGAATTCCCTCCAGAGTGCAAACCTGCATTACTGAGCCTTAATTCTATTTTCACTTATCATCCCCAGCTGTTTCAGCCTGCAGTACTAGCTCTTTTATTAGTAACAGCTGCACCAAATTTCAGAGGCAATGCTCTTGTTAATTTTGCTTGAAGCAGATTCTGAATGGCTTGAAATGTCTCTAATGTATTTATGCGCATTTAATATTTGTGTTACCATTCAATGGCAAAAGTGAAGACCAGAATTATACTCAAATACAGAGAAAAAAGAAAATATTATTAAGTAAGTGGGCTAGCTTTAGCTTTTATCTTTCTGCTACTGTATTTGTTTTGGGGTTTATGAACATAATAAATTTCAGGGACTAAGTGGAGTCTATTCAGTCTATTAAGGTTAATTTTCTTTTAATACTCTAATCCCCTCAGGATGCCATTTGCCATAATTGTTTCTTGAATGATCCTCCAGTGTTTAAGCTTCAACCTCTGACTCATAAGCTATTCTGCATACACTTGTGGCTCTGTGCAAAGAAAAATGGGACACACGACATCTGTTTCAAATTTGTTTTTCTTTACTTTGCAATTATGCCCCTTGCCCTCTTATCTGTCTCCTAGCAAAAAAAAAAATGGTAGGTGCATTTGGCATTAACTACGCTGTTTAAGATTTTATATACCAAAATTAAATCTCCTCAGACTGTGTTTTTATAGTCTATAAATTCACATTTTATGGCCTCTTCTCATACTTTTGTGTCCTTGGATCAATAGTACTGCCCTTCTTCTGAACTTTACAAACATTACAAACATTAGGCAGGCCCATGAAGTTGTGTTGGCCAGAACGATAGATTGCATTGCAGGGAGAGTGCAGCCAGACTGCACTTTTTCCACTCATAACTGGTTTTGACTTGTGGCTTAAAATCTACATATACTTTCACATTCAGTTCTTTTAAAATTCCTCCGTGTTGTTTAGATTAATCTAGTTCACTAGTAAGTATTAATTTTTAACTGTTCAATATTTTTAGACTAATATCTGTTATTCTCAACACTACAATTTTATTTCCATTCAAGTCTGACTGAAAAGTACAAAAGATCTTCTGAAAAAATCCAGACTGTGTTCCTGGTAAAGCAGCTTCTTTCTCTGCATTTTCTAAGTGCTTTGTCCAGCCTGACTTGAAAAGTCTCCAAGTTTCTTTGATTTTTTTTGAAACTATGTTATTCTTATAGAACTTAATATCAGGAAGGATACATATCTGACATTTGGTCTGAATTTCCCCTTAAATTCATGTCATTGCTGATAGCTGTATCTTCATGCATTGTACTAAAGGAGGCCTCACAACCCTTAGCAAGACCCCCTCCCCTTGCCCTTAATAGTACACTTAGCCAAGCTACACATACTCAGCTCTTTTAATTTCCTCATAATTCAGTCCCACTGTGCCCTGAACATTCCCGTTTCTGCTCTCTGAGCTTCCCCCAGACGCCCCTGGAGGTCACAAAGCACCCCTAGCTGAGGGGAGTACTGCAGTGCAGTAGCACAAGAACCCATCCTGCAGCTGTGCCAGCTGCCAGCAGCAAAAAACACGATGGAGACATCACAATTTATACTAGCTACAGATTTTCTCCCATGCCTAATCTTGTGCATCCCTGCTATTGTATTGCAATACGATGCCTTCATTTAGGCACTCTAAAACTGCTCAAGTATTTTCTGTAGTTACATCTCCTTGCAAGTCTGTCTTACATGTAATGCTCTATCCCTCAAACTTCTGTTACAGCACTGATGCTTCCAACATTACTCACTTACATTGACTATTTCATGTATAACATTAAGTTCCTCTCAACAGCCATACAAGAGCATGCATTCATTTTAATGTATCTGCCTGTGGGATTTTTCTAATGTATTTCTATAATTTCCAGATCTGTTCTGCATTATTTCTTTACCGCAACCAGTTTTTGCTGCACTTTCCAAGTTACTATATGCAAATTTTATACTATACAGTTCTATGCTGTACTACATATATTAAGTATATATCATATTTATACTTTACATTTATATAATACTATGTCTCAACCTTTACGTTTCCTTAACCTACATTTCCTTCCTTTCCTAGATGATTGATAAAAAATGAAAACATCAATATGTGCAGAATTTTATCAAAAGAGTACTTCAACTGGCCTAACCAGGTTGTTTTTAACAGTTTTGCCTAACTGTTGTTTTTGTCCCTGGTTTGCATTTTGTTTGCAAAAATTTTAGCTTACAGTAGTGTTTTTGTTCAAGCTGTTGATTTTCATCGAGATAAGCCTTAGTGAGACACGGTATTTACAGTAGCCAAATATAGAATGCAAACTTTAAAATGTAATTCACACAAGACCATTTTTCTTAAGCAACTTTTAAACAAGAACTTTTCTAAAATGATATGAAAATTCCTATGCTCTGGTTTTATACTAATTTTTTTTTCTACTGAAACAAAGAAAGAGAGGAAAAGCATTAAGTGGTGAGTGGTGGAGAAAACAGTCTTTCTGTCACCAATTTACGTTTTCTTACTTGGGAAAGATTGAAAAATAGGAAAAAGGGAGAGAATTTGGAAAACACATATCTCTCATCTTCTTTCCTCTTTTCCTCACTAAGAAATGAGGAAAGTAAGGAGGAGAAAATTAGAACAGTTTAATTTTTCTTTTTTTAAAAGAAAACGTGCTTCCAATTTTTCATATTAAAATAGGAGAATTTTAAAATGGAGTTTGTTCTTCCTGATGATATTTTGAGGGCAGTGTGAAAAATACTCATGAATTTTCAGTAGGTCCTACTGAAGTCATATGGCAAACATATTTAAGGTCTGGGGGTATTTATGTAAAGTATATCTGTATGGCTGAGGTGTCCTTTTCTCAGGCTCTTTTCTACTCCTCACCCACCTCTCTTCCTAAAATGTTTGTGTGACTGTTGATGCCCGTAATCCTTCATTGACATAGTTACCAACAAATGAAAAGGAGATGTGCCTGCTTCCACAGCGAGGGCTAGTCAAAAGCCGTTTATCCGACTGCAAACAGTGCAACAGTCGTGGAGGTATCCTCAATGAAATACGCTGCAGAGAGCAAGTAGAGTGGAAAATATGGTGATAGGTTCTGGGACATAGCTTTTGCAGCCACACTCCTTAGTCTTGAATTGTTCAGTTTGCTGAGTCTATGGGGATGTCTCCAGCTTGTGGATGTATAATTTTCTCCCTGCTGCTTTCAGTTGACAAATTTCTCTGGTGGCGGGTGTATGAAACCTGATAGACTGATTGGCCTTAATGAGAATGCTCTGCTGCCTAGAGACTGCTCCTGGGCTTTCCAGCAACTGCAGTGGCATGCTTCAACTGAGCACCATACTTGGCTCTCTGTGCCTTGTTCTGCCAAAGTGCAGGATTCAACGAAAGCTTATGTCTTAGCATCCCTGAACCTTTTTCTTTATTACTCTAGAGAAAATTGATTGTTGCAGTACAAAAATGTGGGTCAAGAATGTATGTCCTCTTTCCTTCTCCTTGAAATGACAAATTTAGATGATTAATCTGCATGCTATCTATTTCCAGCTTTGGCTTCCAAACAAAGAATGTCAGAGAAAGTAGTACATATATTCTTTAAACTAAGTGACATGAGGCAGCAGCCAGATAAATAAATGTCTTCCATGTTCAGAACTCTAAGTAACAATTACAGTATTACAATGAGAGGTATGTGAGCTCACATGGACTAAACTATAGGGAGTAAATACAGAGCAACTGCTGGGAAAGCTTTGTGAATAATGGGAAGAGCTTGCCTAGCTGGCTCTACAAAGTGAACAGCAGCCCTTTGGGGGGGTGTATGATACCTTTGTTATGGAGGGCTGTGGGTGAACACAGATAAAGGCAATAAGAGTATACCTAAGTGATAGGGAAAGGTAATTTGCAAGCACTATGCTGAACACAAACTGGTGAAAGAAGACCAGAGACCTGAAAAAATCCTTTTTCTTGTCAAAAGGCGGTGCTTAAGGAAGGAAAACTGCTGGTAAGGGGAAGGGAGAACAGTATCACCGGTGATCAATTGTCTTTACAAAAGAGAGGTCAGCCATCACATAGTGGGGTGTTTAGTATATGAAGGGAAGACAGCTAGTGGGTGAAAACACCTCATATATATCTGGCTTTTTATCCCAGCTGCTGTATAGCTTAACCCTCCCCCGCCCCCTTGACTGTTGTTCAGTTATGCAGGGAACTTGAAACTCAAGTCCACTCAGGATTTTTCAGACTACTACTTCGAAATTCAATTAGAACATAACAGTTTTTTTTTTTTTTCAGAAGCAGCTTTTCCAAGGCACTAATGGGATTAAATGTTCAACTCCTATTGATTTTTAATGCGAGTTAGGCATCTGACTTCCCTTTATGCCTTTGAAAAACTCCTTGTTAATCTTCACAGTTTACAATGTGCCCTCTGAGACTGCACTCTCTTAAAATACATAAACTCTGATCCTCCTGAGAGTTTGAAGGGCTGTACGTGTTGCAAAATCCCCCCCGAAATGCAGTATATGTGGTGAGGGAGAATTCTTGTTCATTATTTTGCTCAGGTTCTCTTATGCAGTTTCATGCATAAATTGGAGAATGTGAACATCCACCAGTTCAACTAATAACTGAAAGTAATGGTGCAGAGCAAAATATCTCAATCTTGTGGTCCACTGTGGTAACAGCAAAGCTAAATCATTATGGTGGTATTTGATACATAATTAATAAAGTCTGATGTTATTATTGTTAGGGCCACAAAAATGATCCGAAGGCTGGAGCACCTCTCCTACGAGGACAGGCTGAGAGAGTTGGGGCTGTTCAGCCTGGAGAAGAGAAGGCTGCGGGGAGACCTTATTGCGGCCTTTCAGTACTTAAAGGGGGCCTATAGGAAAGATGGGGACAGTCTTTTTAGCAGGGCCTGTTGTGATTGGACAAGGAGTAATGGTTTTAAACTAAAGGAGGGTAGATTTAGGCTAGATATAAGGAAGAAATTTTTTACACTGAGGGTGGT
>VYZW01012683.1:26374-46321 GCA_013401315.1 Balaeniceps rex
ATTCTATGATTCTATTTAATGGTACTACCCAGATAGAAAATCTCCACCATGTCCCACAAACTGAACACCTGCTTTTGATTCCTGCTTAAAGAGAAGCTAGAGAGACGCCCTTGCCCAAAGGTCACATGTTATGAAGAACTGCTTCTCTTGCCTCTTTCCAGACTTATAAAGCCACAAATGCCTTTATAGTTTTGAAATAAGCTGCACTACTTGAGCTAATGTCCTGAGAGTCTCATCTGCAAACATCTTTGCTGCTTCAATAATTCACGTTGTTTTATGTCCTCAAAGGTATATTACTCATGACTTGATTAGTGGCCATATCACATCCTGAACTACAATCATCCTTCACTAAACCATAAACAGATGTGTGTGCTCCACACCCACTTAATAGAGACTTCTCTGTTCACATTACAAATAAGAGCAAGAGCAGGTTAGAGAGGCAGTGTATGGAAGCAGAATGAAGAACATAGAAGCACCAAGGGAGGAAAAGATCCAGTAAAGTAAATGTGTATTACCTGTGTCAATCAAACACCAGCAGAACCAAAGGTAACTCAAACTGCTAAACTTAGTGATCTCCAAAGCCAGTGAAGCAAGCTTGCATAGGATAATCTCTACCAAGTTTGAGTGATAACAAAAATCAGTGAAGCCACAAACATTCCAGACTCAGTGAAAGAGGTTCAATCTGATTGTCCTCAGATTTGGCAAACATGAACACAAGCAGACCAACTTTGAGGGGAGAGTAAGGGTGTCATTTTACAAAACATAATGAAACCAATAGCTGAACAGAAAGAGCAGGTGCATCTTGGAGGAAAAAAATCAATGTCTTTTCCCAAAGACAGCAGACACTCAATGAGATTCTCAGCAAGAAATGAACTCAAGTCCTCACATTTTATTAAAAAAGATCAAACATTCATGTTTCTTTCTTTCCGAACTTTGAAACAGAAAATATTTTACAGAGACTGGGATTGTATCAGTCACTTAGGCTTATGCAAGCTTTGTGTGGGAAGGTAAATTTAGAGACAGTCCTCTTGCTGGTAGACCAGAACTCACAGCCTGGAGTTTTTATTGGCACCTGAGAAGTGAGTGATGCAGTGGAAGCCAAATTTACATTTGTAAGTTGCTTTGATTTCCATGGAAATCTGGACTAAATTGATTTTTCACAATTTGCATAAAGATTTAGTAACATTCCTTAACTGTGATTATTCTTCTGGATGTCGTATCAAGGAAAATAACTTCACAAACACTGACCAATTTATATCATTATTTCTGTTTCTGATTAGTTTGTCCAGAACAAAGGCGAGGTTCTCTTGGCATACTTCTGAAGTTATGAATCTGTCTGAGCAGTCAGTGCTGTTTTATTTTCAAGTGTGCGACTGAACCCCTGGGGTGATGGTTTCTGTCTTGCGTGTCTACCACCTTACCAACAAAAGCATTTGTCCTCAGAAGAATAAGAAACTGTGCATGTGACACTTAGTTATATTTAGCACAGCTATAACATTTGCATGTCTTTTCATTATTTATTAAATAACTTCCTGTGTCACCACTCTTACATTAAAGGCTGGTTTTGGCAAACCAGATTAAAAATATATAGCAATATCCAGAATAGTTTAGAAGCACAGCAATAAAAAAAAAGCATAGCTGATTTTACAAGTAGTGAAGATTCTCACTTGAAATGTGTGTACATCTGCCAATCTATTTTATGCTAAACCAGAACAAAAAATTACAGCAATAATTATACCTTTGCACTGATGGCAGAAAATGCTGATAAGTCCCATTCCAGAACACCTGAGAAGTCAAGTAGGTACCTTATTAGACTTCTTTGGAATTAAAAGATTAAAACAATGAGCAGAAATTTAGCACTGCTGATTTGTAATTATCCTTTTTCTGGATAGCTGACTGTGCATATATACAGCACAGTGCTGAGATACTTGAGTTAGCTCTGAACTTGTTACCTGGGGCACTACAAGTTGTGTAGGTACTTCAGAACTTAGCTTTGCATGGGTTTCTCAGCAAATCTAGCTAGCCTGCAAGGTGTGCTCACAGCTGTGCTACTTCTGGAGGCACAGTAACTCTATGTGTACTGGGTGGATAAGTATCCTATTCCTGCACAGCTCGAGTTGGTGAGATGAGTTTACTTATCCTTATAAAACAGCACAGGTTTGGTGTACTTCTGAAACGGATGTAGTATTCTCAGTGGTAGCTGGTTTCTACTGCTGAAGCAATGATTGGTTTGCATGAGATTTGGAAAATATACAGGGATAACAGCTCTTTTCTACAGTGATTGCTGTCAAAAAATCATCATCTGTTAGCAACTACCACAGAGAAAGAAGACTAGGGTGCCTGACTTGCTGGGCTATAGCTATAGTGACTGTAATAGCCATGGTACTGCATAGTTAATTTAATGTAATCTCAAGCACTGAGTACATCTGAATAGCTGTAAAGTTGTAGCAAACTTCGCAAAAGTGAAGAAATAGAGGAGAGTGAAGAAATATGAGAAATATTCTGCTGCAGTGGGATACCAAAGGACAATATATGTCAGTGGAACATCTTTCGATTAATTATTCTTTCCCTTGCTAGTTCATTTTAGCACTTCAAGAAAACTGTTACTGATGTGTTTATTTTTGCTTTAAAGGTTGCTAGGAAGTGTTAGGCTGGCTTCTCAGAGTGCCTACAGCTGCAGTTAGAACTGAGATTGAAAATCCTTTTGGTCAGAGAAAGGAAGGATCTTTCTTTTGCTTTCTGAGATATATGCTGAGTGTATGGTTACTAGCTTACTGCAATTCAGGTTTCATATAACAGCTGGAACCAGATATTGTAGTCTCTGCCAATAGCTGTTTTCATAGGACCCAGGGTGGGGTTCAGATCACCACAGAGGCTTTATTGTACCGTTCGATTTGCACATGCACAACCTCATTTTACTCCTTAGCAAGGAAGACTTTATTTTGGATTAGGGTTCCCTGTGGCATATCAGAATAGTGTAAGGATGATTGACTTCTTATATTTGTCTTCTCCTAGAAAATAAGTTTCAGCATTAGAATGATTTTGCATGCCTCTCGCACCTGCATTGCAGCCTCCAAGCCTCAAGCCTGGGGTTCTGCATTACACAAAGAACACAAAATAATGCTGATGGGGAGTGGGAATGTGCTGAAATTATCAAACATCCATTACTACACAATTTACATAAAACGTATTTTACCAAAATGAAATGCTTTCCTCATTAAAACTGTTCTACTTAAATGGGGCATATCTTTTATGGCTCTCTTGCAAACATTAAGAAAATGCGTGTACGCTATTGGCATCAGTCTAGGTGCTTTGTTAACTTTTGTGTTTTATTGTGTACTAATAGAACCAATGAGGACCATTGTATCTGTGTTTAAGGACAAGCAGAGTAAAAGGATGATCTAAATTTTCATGAGAGGCCATGTTATAATCTGTTTTACAAAATACCACGCACAAACAGAAGATACTAGAAAACATGGTGTGGAGTGGAGTACCATAACTGCACTAATTTGTAAGTAGTTTCCAGCAATATTTTTGTGGAAAATCAACCTGATGGCATATAAAGCTCCAGTATTTTCTGTAAATTGATTATAGCATGGCTGGTGCCAAAAAATAGGACTTTTAAAAGAAAGATTGCCTGATGTAACTCAGAACTCAGCCTTTAATGGCTCTTCCATGAGCTGCAAGTAACATATCAGCACTTTCCATTATAATTTCAGTTTCAAGGCTGGTAGTCCAGAGACAGATGTTTACCTATACTAAATACAAACTATTTCCTCCACTGGTGGGCACTTACAGAGACCAAAGGGGCTGAAGTTCTCATCATTCCTTTCAGCCAATCTACACTTCCATCTAAAACTTTCAGATTTTTTTCAGGTTTGTCTCAGAAACACTCAATCCAAGCATTCTGTCAGAAGGAAAAGACCAACAAAGGGTGAGTCTTTTCACATGCTCTGACTAATATATATGACACTGAAGTAATTCAGCAGGAAATACTATCACAAGCTGATAAGGCACTGGTGTATCTACTGATTTCAATACGACTAGCTCATAGAAAAATATACAGCCCTAAGAGAACTACTGCATATCTTCAATTGAGATACTATTTCCACTTCAACATATGGATGTGAAAGTTGGAAATATTGAAGGGATAAACACATGTCTAAATGGTTTGAAAGTGAACATCTCAGGGAAGAACTAAGTAGTAAATGGAAAGACTCTACAACAAATGCTCAGATTTATTAGAAATTTCAACAGTCCTTTAACACTGTCTGGAAAGGAAAATGGAAATATTTAGAATATATTAAGGGTGAAGCAAATAATAACCTACCATTAGGCATCTGGGAAATGGAGGATCCAATGCAAAGAATCTGCTAAAAGTGCTCAGGAAGGAAAAACTTTCATGAAGATAAGGAGAGAGAAGAAGAGATTACACAGCGATGGGACAATATAAATTTGCACAATGTGAGCTTTGATAATGGTAAAAGGACTTGTTCAGGAATCTGACAGAAAGAGGAGAGCATATCATAGACTCCAATGTAGAGCAGAAGTTCCTCAGCTCTGAATTAAAGCAGTTTGAATGAATAAGAGGAAAAAGTGACTTGTGTTTGTTATTTATATTCTTATATAGGTCTTCTTCAGAAGGTTCTGAGAAATAGTTGGAAACTTCTTTACCCTGGATTATACAGCAGAATTAGGGCTAAGGAAATATTTTATTTTTTTTAACTCTGTAGCTGGTGGGAGGTTTTCAAAGCTGGCATTCACAAGGGGTTTGTGTCTTTGTGCCAGTGCAGGTGGTCCTGTCAAACTATACCTAGAAATTTATACTCAATCAGCACAAACTGTCTGGTTCAGGGCTCTACAGGTAGTTTTTGTCTGGTTAAAGTTGATCCATATTTTTTTCCCAAACCTTAAGACTTCAACTTGATAAGAATGTCTAGATACCAATGTGGCATTGTATTTTTTGATTATATACAATACACCTATGTCTAAGAAAAGGTCCACAACCACATCAAATTAAATGGCAAGTGTTGAAAGAAAACGTGTTTAAAAGAAATCTTTTTTTCTCTTTATGAATATGAAATACAAATAACATAATGACCAGCAGCAGTTATATCCTCTGCAAGCAGTAATGCTTCTGATGCTAATTATTATTTGCTGTGTGCTGACACTTTAACCGGGACAAGCAGTGGGCCAGCCATCTGCCTTGGTAACAATGGTTCTGCTTACCACTGCCCTGTTTGCATGTTTATGTGTTTTAGAAATATAAAGTAAGCAAGCAAAACTGTTTATCTAGGCAGTGACTGTATGAAAATGAAACTTCAAAAGTGAATATGCCTGACTACAGGCTTTTAGCTGCCTGTTTGCCCTGTTCCTCAGTACAGTCCTGCTTCTGGCTCTTCTTTTTTTTTTTTTTGAAGAGTAATATATAGCAAAATTATCTTCACAGCATCTTTGTAGGTGACTTAGAATCACATATATGATTGTAAATATTTTTTTCTCTCAGCTAAATAGAGTGAATCGAGGGGAAATATCTCATATTATCATTTGCATACAAGAGAGGAGAAAACCTCTGAATTTAATACTCTGAGAGATCTTGTTTCATAGCTTAAAAATCACCCCACAAATATGGTGTATGCATGTCCTTGAAGGACTTCCCTAGACAGTGAATAACAGTTTCAGGTTTTATACACTTGGAACACCTGATCCAAATTATCAAGGTGTACTTTTTCGATGATTTGAGTAAGCTTTGGATCAGGTGCTGTGTCTTTGGCCAGCCATTCCCATTTTCAGGGAATAAGTCATATTCTTTTGTAATGTGAGCATGTAGAGCCATAGTAATTTCTTCTGACCTCATAGGTCTGCACTGTACTCATCTATATGTGAACTGCTCTCCTAAGGATCCATTCATAGCTGATGAAGGGAAATAGGCACTTTTTGGGTGCAATTCCTCTTGCCTATTCTATGTATGTACTTAGGATAAGATGAATCATGTCTCTGCTACACTAACTAGACAGATTTCCATTGACTGTAGACAAAGCCTTCATGATTAACTCATATGGATATCTGCATGAGGCAGATGAATGCCACCTCTTAGTGTTCAAAGCTGACCCTGATAATTTCAAACAAGCTGCCAAGTACAATAGATAATCATTACTGATACAGGATTAAATTCAAATAATTACCTAAAGGCTTGAAGATATTTATCTAATTTTCAGTAACTTGAATCAGTCAATATTCCTAATTGTTTGTTTTGGTGAGTACATCAGAATCCTTCACACTAAGCACGTTACTCTACTTTAAACATCTTTTAAAATATTCTTAACTCTCTTGTGGAGCATTGCAGTCCTGTTTAATAACAAGTGGCTCTTCTTGTATGTAAGAATTGATTGCTGGCACCCTATGTTTTATTACCTAATTTTTTTTTTTCCATTTCTAGACCCTGAGCTCCTGACTGTCTTCCTGGCTTGACCTTGGACCCACCTCAGTGCTGGGGATGTGCCTGGTGAACGCTGGGCTGTGTCTGACCCTGATCATGCACGTTGGTCCAGCTCTGCGCGCCCTGCTCACACACTATGGGACCTTGCCAGCGAGGTCCCTGCCCAGCTGATGTCTGCCTCCCCATGCCTGTGGGGCAGGCCCCACTTGCTGCACCCTGATGCTCAGGATAGAGAAGAAAAAGTCTTCTTTACAAGAAGGCTTCTTTAGTTGCTTCTTTAGAAGTGAAAGTAAAGTGTCTGAAAGGAAAAACTGCTGTATCAGAAACACCGTGTATGCGGTTCTCAACCCTCAACAAGAATACAACTAATGATTTCTTAGATAAGTAAAGGTATGCATGCTTTATTGCACTCATGCAGTATGTGTGCTTTCATTTCTCAGATGACACTGTCCTCACATCCCATTTCAGAACCTGCTGCAGTCCTGTCCTCACCAAGGGCTGTGTGTGTACCTTGGTTTTCCTCTCCTTGTATAAAGTTTTCTCATCTTCTCTTTCTAAGTTCTGCATACCAACTTTCCTTCCTTGCTGAGCCTCTGATGTCCCATAAGTCACCTATTTTTCACTTTCACTCCTTCTTCTCTGACTCTCTCTGTTTGGGTATTTCAGGGCCCCGTGCCTCCCTGAGGCAGTTCTGTGTGCTCCTCACAGCCCAGGGTTCATTTGCACTGCCCGTTCCTACCATACCATTGCTTCTGTACAAGTCCCTGATAAGTTGAAACAAAAACTGAAACTGTATCACTGAAACAAAATTATCATATTCTGAGAGGAGATTACAAATTGATAGTGGCAATACATAACAAAATATGGTAACATGGCAAACAGATACATGTAAGTATTGATCATAGTGAAATGATTTGGAAATAAGCCGACTTCAGAGTTTTCACAATTACTATACTATAAGTATTTTCTCATCACTGAGGCCTGGCTCCCTTCAAAGCACAGGTGGCATGTATACCCTGTGCTAGAAGAAGGTGTTTGAAGAGTGAATATCTGTTTCTAAACCGGTGCACAAACTCTGTGTTGAAAACCTGCCTAAAATTAACGCACAAGTTCATCTTTCCCCAGGCAGGCTTAATTTACATGCTGGCATCTTATAAGAATATTTTGCTTCTCCTTTACAGTTAGTATGTTTTGCATGTGCACTTGGGGAACATCTCTTATCTCACTGACTCTGCTTTGGCTGTGCTTTGTTCCTTCCTGGGTTTAGTTGTTATGAGTTGCCATGAGTTTGTTTCTGAGGAAGAAGAAAGGCTTAATGAAGTTCCAGCCTTTTTAGTATGTTTGTGACGTCTTGTTTGTGACAGAAAAAGAGGTGAGATGGGAGAAAACCTCTGCTTTGGCAGACCTTACACTGGCTCTCCAAGGTTTCAAGCAGCCAAATATGTTTTGCTTATGCAAGAATCATACAAATGGGACGTTTATGTTGACCTCTTATAAAGCAAGTACATTTGTATGAATAGTTTGGTAGCTGATAGAAACTGACTGAATAAACTACTTGAAGAAAATGTATTTCTTGACCTCTTCTTTGAATGCCTTACATCAACATCCTGTTTCACTTCTCATAAAGCTTTAAACACTGAGAGAATATTTGTTAAAGCTTCAGTTTTATATCGATGATGATCTTGTTGTCCAGTGTGGCTGTGTGTGGGGGTCTGAGGTGCCTTTGAAGAAAAAGGAGTAATAGCAATTTTGGTGAAGCTGCATCGCTAGAAACAAAAGCAGAAGAGAGATTTTGGAGGAATATTTTTTAACCCTTCCCTAACTCCGAAAGTGCATGAACTGTGAAACTAAGCCATGAGCTTTGATTGCTGTCTCATTCCCAAGTACACTTTTCCCCTTTCTCTCTCTCTCTCTCTTTGTCAGCAGGAGTTTGACAATTTCAGGACTGGGGGACTTGAGTTACAGACCACATCTTGTCTACTGAATTGTTATGCCAACCTGAAGGAGTATTACAAACTACTGCCACACGAGTACTGATTTTCTACTAATCTTTTCAATGTATCGTGTTCCATTATTTTGAGACTTTAATTTAAAAAAACACATTACACTTTGTTATTGTTGTTATGGGGACTTCTCCCTCCCACAGATCAGTCTGAGATGCAGTTCCTCCCCCATCGTCGCCTCTGCAAGCATTAGTTCCTTGTGTGTTCTTTTGTCCCTTGCAGCAGTGGCAGCGGTAACCAAAGCCCAGGGGTCAGCGTGGGGTAAGACAGAAGGAAGATATTCCAGCTCAGCAGGAGCTGGACTCTGAAGCTGTCCTACACCTGAGCTCAGCAGGCTTTGGAAGTCACTCCGGCTCTATGGCAATACCCAAGATCAGGAAGTGAGTCTAGATTAGTGTTTTAGTTTGGATAAAGTCTGAACTTCTGAAATTAGTCTCCCACTGAGCCCTCTAAGGGTCTCGCAGAAACTTAGCTTCCTGCAGGCTATGAGATGGCGCAGCTGCAAACACATCGGCCCAATTTGTTCTGAGATGGTTGAAAGCTGGGTGATCGGTCGATGCATAGAGTCTAGATTTTGTCCCCTTCTGGGTGTTGTGGCTTCTGTAAAGTCAGAATTTTCACAAAAAAACTCACACTGGGTTCCAGCAAACATTTCTAATGGAGTCTTTATCCCTCAAAAGCTGATATGTGTCTGTCTTGCAGCAAACAAGTGAGCAAACAGACTAACAAAAAGAAAAAAGTAAAAGCATAATATTCTCTACACTTTTGCACTTCACGTGCTGCCAGTGACATATAGTCTTTTTAAAGCAAAGTATTGCTTATTTAGAACCAAAGACTGACTGAGAAATCATATCATAAGCCACTAATCTATCTATGTGATTTCTGCCTCCTTCCAAGTCTCACTTTTTTTTTAGTTCAGACAAAGGACTCTGCTCCTCGCTGTTCTTCACTCTTGTCAGCCCCTGGTCTGTTTTATTCCACCATTCCTCTCTTTTGAGCACTCTTTTTGAGTATTTTTAAAGTCTGTCTTTTAATGTCTTTGTAAGATTGTCTGTAGGATTAGGAATGGGATAGGATGCTTATAGACAAGACCTTTAGCTATCATCTTTCAGGTTTGATCCTGATTATTTGTATCTGGGAAAGTATTGCATTACCTTCTTTTTTGCTCTTTCTAAAGCTGTCATTGAAATAAACAATACTAAGGCATATAGGAAACATTGCACTATAAATAATAGATAATCAGAATTCTTAATTTATTGAATAGTAAGTAGTCCTATCTGCTACAGCATTATCCCATGAAATATGAATTAAACATTTGAAAAAGGAAAAATAACAGATGTATAATGTTTAGTTATGCTATTCCATTCAATTTTTAGCTTCTTTATTTAAAGACGTTGGAATCTCATTCTGCAGTCAATTTGAAATATGGATTTAATTAGTTGGTTTATAGTAATTGTAGACTGTTAGTAATAGAATTTTCGTTGAATTTGCTGCAGCATAAAGCAATGACAGCTGGGCACCGCATAGAAAACAGGATACGCAGTATTCTGTTATTGGATCCATCGTTTGTTATTCCTAACCATATTTCCTGAGTTAATTGTACATATTCTTTGTAGCGTAATGCATTCTTTGTCCTGATCTTCCTTGCTTTTTTATTGAAAAGTTTTGTATTTAGACATACAGCCAAAGCTCTGTGACATGACGTTGGAGGTGAGGCACCTGTTTCCTCACATTATGTTCCCAGAACGGGTGCATTTCACACAGGTGACACATGGTGGTTATATAGACTTGAGTCATTCCTGGGACCACATAGCAGGCACGTTCCAGGCAGAGACTTCCTCATCTCTGAGATTTTTATTAAAAGCACATTTAGGAAAATGCGCACAATGCAATAAGGAGGCATCCCTGTGAAATCACATTCTCTAGGTAAAATAACTCAGAAAAATTTGTAAGTAATCCCAGGATATCCAAACCTTATCCACCCTAAGTCTGCTTTCTGGAACATAAACCTGTTGAGATATATTTAATGAGTCATTGAAAATCTTGAAATCTTTGCTGTGTATCATGTTTTAACTTATCTCCATGTATGGAAAGCCCTGATGTTTTATCATTGTCTGGAAATCTGGAGGTCTCAATTCAATTGCTGAAACATAGGTGTCTCTAGTGTGTCCTTGAGATGCCCTAGGGATCTGAAATCTCTGTTTGTGATGAGGAGGTACCATGCCTTTGGATGACTTTCAGTGCCTATATTTGGGTAACAGGATTGAGTTCAGAATGACTCTTGCTAAGCTGCCTGCTCTCAAAGTGTAGCACTAGCAGAGTCGTCTCAAAACAGCACAAACAAGCCTAGGTGGAACTGCTTAAGAAATCTGAACCTTATAGAATAGAATAGAATAGAATAGAATAGAATAGAACAGAACAGAACAGAACAGTTCCAGTTGGAATGGACCTACAATGATCATCTGATCCAACTGCCTGACCAATTCAGGGCTGACCAAGTTAAAGCATGTTATTAAGGGCGTTGTCCAAATGCCTCTTAAACATTGACAAGCTTGGGGCATCGACCACCTCACAGGAAGCCTGTTCCAGTGTTTGGCCACTGGTAAAGAATTTCTTGGTAAAGAAATGCTTCCTAATGTCCAGTCTAAACCTCCCCTAGCACAGCTCTGAACCATTCCCATGCATCCTATCACTGAATATCAGGGAGAAGAGCTCAGCACCTCCCTCTCCACTTCTCTTCCTCAGGAAGCTGCAGAGAGCAATGAGGTCACCCCTTGGCTTCCTTTTCTCCAAACTAGGCAAACCCAGAGTCCTTAGCCGCTCCTCATAGGACATTCCTTCCAGCCCTTTGTTGCCCTCCTCTGGACACACTCAAGGACCTTCACATCCTTCTTAAATTGTGTGGGCCAGAACTACACACAGTACTCCAGGTGGGCTGCACCAATGCTGAACACAGTGGGGTAATCACCTCTTTTGACTGACTGGTTATACTGTGTTTGATGCGTCCCAGGATGCGGTTTGCCCTCTTGGCTGCCAGAGCACAACAGTATAATCAAACTAACAATAAAGGAATAATCAATCAATCACAGACAACTTCTCTCCTCAAATTCTTAGCCTTAGAACAGGAGAAGGCCAGAAGTAGTGTCAATGGCATAAGGGTAATGAACATCNACAGAACAGAACAGAACAGTTCCAGTTGGAATGGACCTACAATGATCATCTGATCCAACTGCCTGACCAATTCAGGGCTGACCAAGTTAAAGCATGTTATTAAGGGCGTTGTCCAAATGCCTCTTAAACATTGACAAGCTTGGGGCATCGACCACCTCACAGGAAGCCTGTTCCAGTGTTTGGCCACTGGTAAAGAATTTCTTGGTAAAGAAATGCTTCCTAATGTCCAGTCTAAACCTCCCCTAGCACAGCTCTGAACCATTCCCATGCATCCTATCACTGAATATCAGGGAGAAGAGCTCAGCACCTCCCTCTCCACTTCTCTTCCTCAGGAAGCTGCAGAGAGCAATGAGGTCACCCCTTGGCTTCCTTTTCTCCAAACTAGGCAAACCCAGAGTCCTTAGCCGCTCCTCATAGGACATTCCTTCCAGCCCTTTGTTGCCCTCCTCTGGACACACTCAAGGACCTTCACATCCTTCTTAAATTGTGTGGGCCAGAACTACACACAGTACTCCAGGTGGGCTGCACCAATGCTGAACACAGTGGGGTAATCACCTCTTTTGACTGACTGGTTATACTGTGTTTGATGCGTCCCAGGATGCGGTTTGCCCTCTTGGCTGCCAGAGCACAACAGTATAATCAAACTAACAATAAAGGAATAATCAATCAATCACAGACAACTTCTCTCCTCAAATTCTTAGCCTTAGAACAGGAGAAGGCCAGAAGTAGTGTCAATGGCATAAGGGTAATGAACATCTATTGTCCATTTAAATTCTTGTATCAACATTATGCTTTTTGACTTTTTTCTTTCATTTAAGGAGGTGTATCTCAGCAACTTGTCTAGAATAGTTTGTCTCTATTCATATCACAAGGAACAGGGAATAATTCACAGAAAAAGACATATAATAAGGAACTTTACAGATCTGTAGATTCCAGGACATAATGCTATATATTCATAAATTAAACAGTAGCAGGTAATGCTCTGGGGGACCAGGAATCTGTTGTCTATACTAGTAAACTGTTAGCATGGTCTCATGTATGGTTGTGGTGATTCCCAAAAGTGGTTTGGATGAGGACACTCTTCTGCAGGATGGAGACTTAACCTATTCTCCAAAGCCATTCTGTTTTGGCTGGCCTTGGTGCCAGAGAAAAAATTCTGGCTATGTCTAATTTACTAACATATGCATAGGCTAAGAGTCGGCAAAACACCAAGTTCCAGTCCATTTTCTTGATATTACCTATAGGACAAAAAAGACGATCCCATGCTAAGTGGTAAAATTCTTTACAGAATTTAATAAAGCCTGTAACCTTAAAAACATCAACAACAACCTCCCTTTCCTCCAGGAAAAAAATCTAGTAGAGTTTCACTCTGGAAATTCCTTGTTAAATCCCCCATTTTTTACAATGGCTGGTTTTGTTAGGTTTGTCCCACAAAAATTTACTGCATTAAGTCGCATTTTCAATATGGACAAAACCAAGAAAAGAGATCATCTTTATTGTTAATATAAAACCCAGTTGCAAAAAAATCTTTTTTGGCACTCTTGGAGTGTTGGAAATGAAATGAATGACAGGCCCTGTGGTGTCATCTTGTAGAAAAGCTCTGAAGGTTGTTTTTAATATAATTTTCATTTCAAATCAGCTTAATTATATGGTCATCAATATGGTTCATTAAATACCTATAATATTCCTGACCCAACAATAAATTTGGTATGCAATGTGTCATTGGCTTACCTCCATTTGTGAAACATTACATTATACATTAAATTACAACATCATCTATACTTAACCTTGTGCACGCGCACACACACACACACACATTTTGTTCAGTTAAAATAGTTTGTCTCATGAAATATCAATTATAGCTATCAAAATGATTTTTCTTTCTAGTTAATAAAAAGATACTCTGATTTTATCAAATTGATCCACCACATCAACATGAAAACCTGATTCATTAAAAAAGAGACACATGTCAATGCTAAATTATGTTTCCCTCCATTCATTATCAACTTATGGTTCGGTAGGCCATTACATTTTTAAACCCCAGTCCTTCCCTTACTAGTTTCAACAAAGCCACTAAAATCAAATCTTTGTATGAGTGCCACAGCTCTCCCCTTTGAAATCAATAGTATAATTATGCATAAACATTACCTGGTTATTTCTGTTACCTGGTTAATTTCCATTACACAAAATCTTTGCATTTCATTAGTGGTCTAAGCTTGAAATTTAGCAATGTCTGTTTTTAAAATTCAAAGGTAATTGCTTCAAGCAAAACTTAGTAGTTAGGATGGTCTGTAATATTTAATTTTTAAAATCAGAAACAGCAAAAATACTTGTATGACCACTTATATTGGATTTACAGGAAATACAATAAAAAGAAAGGGGTCTAATTCCAGCCATGGTAAAATGTTACAATACCAGTACCCACACAGTACTGAACATTTCTGCTGGCTATAACCCTGATGTTGAAGTCCCTGGAAAAAGGGGAACATTGCACCCATCTTTAAAAAGGGTAGAAAGAAGGATCCTGGGAACTACTGATCTGTCAGCCTCACCTCTGTGCCTGGGAAGATCATGGAACAGATCCTCCTAGAAGCTATGCTAAGGCACATAGAGGACAGGGAGGTGATTTGAGACAGCCAGCATGGCTTCACTGAGGGCAAGTACTGCCTGACCAACCTAGTGGCCTTCTACGATGCAGGGACTACACCAGTGGACAAGGGAAGAGCCACGGACGTCATCTATCTGGATTTCTGTAAGGCCTTTGACACAGTCCCCCCCAACATCCTTCTTTCTAAATTGGAGAGATACGGATTTGATGGGTGGACTGTTTGGCAGATGAGGAATTGGTTGGATGGTCGCATCGAGAGGGTAGTGGTCAACGGCTCAATGTCCACATGGAGATGGGTGACAAGTAGTGTCCCTCAGGGGTCCGTACTGGGACCAGTGCTGTTCAATATCCTCATCAGTGACATGGACAGTGGGATCAAGTGCACTCTCAGCAAGTTTGCAGACGGCACCAAGCTGAGTGGTGCGATTGACACACCTGAGGGATGGGATGCCATCCAGAGGGACCTGGACAAGCTCAAGAAGTGAACTTGTGTGAACCTCATGAGGTTAAACAAGGCCAAGTGCAACCCTGAACCCGGGTTGGGGCAACCCCTGATATCAATACAGGCTGGGGGATGAAGGGATTGAGAGCAGCCCTGTCAAGAAGGACTTGGGTGTACTGGTGGCTGAAAAGCTGGACATAAGCTGACGATGTGCGCTCGCAGCCCAGAAGGCCAACCATATCCTGGGCTGCATCAAAAGAAGCGTGGCCAGCAGGTCGAGCGATGTGTTTCTACCCCTCTACTCTGCTCTGGTGAGACCCCACCTGGAGTACTGCATCCAGCTCTGGAGCCCTCATCACAGGAAAGACATGGACCTGTTGGAGCAGGTCCAGAGGAGGGCCACAAAAATGATCCAAGGGCTGGAGCACCTCTCCTATGAAGAAAGGCTGAGAGAGCTGGGGTTGTTCAGCCTGGAGAAGAGAAGGCTCCAGGGAGCCTTGTGGCTTTTCAGTACTTAAAGGGGGCCTGTAGGAAAGATGGGGACAAACTTTTTATCAGGGCTTGTTGCAGTAGGACAATGGGTAATGGCTTTAAAGTAAAAGAGGGTAGATTTAGACTAGGTATAAGGAAGAAATTTTTTACAATGAGGGTGGTGAAACCCTGGAACAGGTAGCCCAGAGAGGTGGTAGATGCCCCATCCCTGGAAACATTCAAGGTCAGGTTGGACGGGGCTCTAAGCAACCTGATCTAGTTGAAGATGTCTCTGCTCATTGCATGGGGGTTGGACTAAATGACCTTGAAAAGTCCCTTCCAACCCAAACCATTCTTTGATTCTATGATTCTATGAAGTCTTTGAGCTACGTGGTGACCTTCACTGCATGTGTTACAAGTGAAGGCGGTTGGTATCTCTGCAAAAATTTATGTACATTTTTGTTGAGTTTAGTTAGACATGTGGGTATCATATTTGGCACCTTTAGCTCAAGCATCTTAGTAGTGTCACAGAAAACAGGTATTGATGGAAAATTAACATACATATTCAGAACAGAAAGTTTAAAGAAAGAGCAAGTCAACGTGTAGGCAAGGAAAACCAAGCAAATACTTTCGTGCACTCTCACTTCAATACTTTCATAGGTTTTATTCTTCAAAAATTGTTAAATCACTTCCTGTCAGGCAAGACACTTTCCCAGCTTTTAGCTAAATTATCATCTCAAGAAAAACAGCCTTTGTAGTGGAAGTGCTGACAAAAGCTTAACTACATTATTATGAAGCCTATGCATGGCTAATGAATGACGCCACCTTTCCTAGCAGCTTTTTTTGCGTATTGTAGATAATTTAAAACTGTCTGGTCTTATTCCAACCAGAAATTCCTAGATGCCTCTAGTGCTTGTTTCTTGTTGTGTCAAAGTACTGAATGATTTACTGCGGTCATGACAGGTATACCGTGTCCCAGGCTGAGAGATTTCTGCCTGGGATTTTATAAAGGAGCCAGAAATGAAAGAGGTAACCAGCTCCCTGATTTAGCACCCATAGGCACCTCAGAATATCACAGACACTGGGGATTGCCTGCAAGTGTGCTCGACTTAGTGAGCAGACTTCAGTGAGAATTTTGGCATGGGCTCAAATCTGGCTTGGAGAAGTGGCAAAAACATGATTTACTGTCTATTATAAAAACCACCTGAAACATTATTGTGAATAAACAGGAAAGGTGTAAGTTTCTGTAAAGTCCAGACTTTAGGAACACATTTGAAAATTGTGTTTACTTACAATAATACAGTGTACTGGCAGCTATTGTTGTAACATAGCTACAAGCACGTGCAGGGACATGTGTGTGATGAGCTCCAGGCAGTGTTCATACCCCTCAGGCAGAATCCTGTCACCTCTGTTGAGTAATTTTTACCTACATGCTGTATCAAAGGTCTTTACAATAGTTGTAGAAGAGTGACTACTGGGGAGGGGGGGTTTGTGGTGTCAAAAAAATGTGTTTCTGTTACTAAAGAGGATGCTTTGGTCTAACATCTATGACATACAGAGAAATAGAGCAGAGTTTTATATATTAGGCCTTAGACAGCCAAAATTTGTACTACCATTGGGCAAAGATCATTCTTGTGAATGCTAAATAGTGGGAAAGGTATAAGCAGAGGGCATATTATAAGCCCACTTTATTATTAACCCATGCTAGTACTGAGCTTGCAGTCATGCTACACGTTGATTTACCCTTTAGGCTGTAAGGGTGAGGGAAGGAAAATTTTGGTTGGCAGTAACTAGCAACAGGTATTGAGATGCGTATGATTTGCATGGTTGCCCTTCTTAGTCACCAAATCTCAGTAACAAGTGTGTATTTAGCATCACGTGTGCTACAAATATAGAATGTATTCGCTTCTTGCTTCATTATCTATTTGGAGTTACATACCTGATGAAAAGACCTTAATTAGGCAGTTATGCTCAGCTGAGCGTGTCTGCGTGTTGCTGTCAGTATTCCTCTCGGCTTTGTTTCCTCTGATCAAATTGTGGGTGTGGAGAGCTGTTTTCTTTAAAGGCTCAATCTTCTGTGGAACACCATTTCTGTTTTAAAAAAATCTCAAACAGTCAGGAGGGAACTTTAATATGAATTTCTTTAACTAGGGAAGAAAAGTATTGGCCTACCTGCTAAGTATAAATGGACGAGTCATCAAAATCTTTGGCATTCCTGGCAAAAGACAGAAGTACCTTTCAGCATGATGCTTGTACAGTACTCTTTCTACCTTTCCTATGAAAAGGACAGGAAAAAAGGCAAATCACCTCTCATATTATCTTTATATTCTATAATCTTATATTAATCTCTGTTTACATTGTACTTCATACCTAGCTTCAGAACACATATTTTTCAGCAAAACAAAATGGAAGAGAACAATGAGAAAGGGAATAAAAATCACATTTGTTTTTAATCCAAGCCCATATTTGTTTTTTTCTGTGCTTTCTTTCATTCCTTTATTTAGAACAGACATTAACAGGATTGCGGCTCTAATTCTCATTTTCATTATGGATGGTTTGGAGGCACTGCCTCATCCCAGCCCAGAGCTTTTACCACCTGTACACACAAATATGCCAGGCTGTACACACAAATATGCCCGGGAGTACGGCGTTTGATTTTGTTCTGTTCTCCTCCTGTCCTCCCCCTGCATTACCAGGGAGGACAAGACAACAGATACACGGTAGGCACTGTTTGACCAGGTGGTACAGGGAGACCTCGGATGTACAGACTGGCATTTCTTAGGCAGGAGAGCATTTGGGCTCCGTGCCACAGAGGCATCACATGGTCCAAAGGACACCAGGGAACATGTGGAGGTGGTGTATACTCAAGTCTCATTCTAAAAGGCAGAGAGAATATGGCAGGACATGTGGCCAAGGATAAGTATGCCAATATGCCAGAGTTCAGACACAACCCATATTTTTTATATACTCCCATGATATTCCCACTGCTAAAGAGCAACTACTGTACAGGTTAACTGGTTCTTCTGCTGTAGACTCTTAGATGACAGAAAAGAGTATCAAGTAGTCTATGCTCACAGCTGAAGAAGACTATATGATGTGGGTGGAAATAGCTTCCCATGACAGGATAAAGAAATAATCCAGAGAAGCAGAATTATTGGCACTGGGGACAACCAGCATTATTTTAAAACATGGTCCCACTAAACTTGGATCCTGGTGTTCCAGGTAGAGCAAGCCTCCCACAGTGCATTAGGCAGTGCACGCAAAGGGACACAATGCCAGATGGTCTGCACTTATCTGTCTATGTTACTTAAAGGAGTACATCTAACATGGTGAATCCTGTTTCATTGATCATGCAGTGTAAAATCATTCTGTTTCAGTGAGAAAGTCTAACATTTTGGATTGATATCTGGGTATAGGCAAAAACTATGTCCAGTGTGCCTAAAACCCTAAAAATGGCTCTAGATGGAATAAATTCCAGCTGGTTCACACCAACAGAAAACCAAAAGAGTGGACAGTCCACCCCCACCAAGCTACTGGGACATCTGGGAGTGTAATTTCCCACAGCCACTGGGAATGCTGATTCCTGGATGAAGGTGTAGAGCTCCAAACTGTGTGCTACCCTGGCAGAGGGGAGGTGGGCAGCTGTTTTCCCAGACAAACCAGGAGACGGAGGGCAAAGAGAGGAGTGAAAGGGTAATTCTGAAATGTACTGTCATCTTGTGCTGTCCTTACCCCTTCCTCATTATAATGTAATCTGTGAGTAAAGTTAGGCCCAGATAGTTGTGGCGTTTTTTTGTAGCAACTAAAGTATAACTTGAAAAAGTGTGAGCTTGTTTCTTGTGTGTTAGAAAACCTTAAACTTGGTGACAAGGACATGCAAAACCAAATGGCTTAGGAAAGTGAAGAGGTGGTGAAAGACTACTTGTTATTAAAAAAGAATAAAAATAGCAGTAGTGGAAAGGACACATAAAAGCATGGAATATTTTCAATTTAATGAGAGTGGTAAGAGTATGAAACACAAGTTCAGGATGTGCAGTAGTATTTTTATACATGTGTTTTCAGAGACAGTAGTGAGGGAAAATCTTTGCCTGAATTCTAGTGGGAAAAGCGACATTTATGTTATGAAGAGATTTAAATTTTCTACAGACACTGGGGGTGAATTTCACTATGAAGATTTAGCAAAAACCTTATAGGTGAAAGATTGGTTTTATTTAAAGAGAGTGCTGAGAGAAGAACAAGACTTTCTAGCCATCTTTAACAAATCCCAAGAGCTCCTTTCCCTGTTGAATTGGTTTCTGTGGAAAAAGTGCGAAAATGTTTTGCTTAATGATACAAGAGAACCTGAGAGGAGAGAGCTGGTCAACCAAGGAACAAGCTGCACTATTTGATTTGAAAAAAAGCCCACCATTCACATTTAAAAAAAGTTTCATTAACCTTCAGTATGTAGGAAGAAAGACTCTATCTGTAAATAAAGCAGAGATAATTGTTAATAAATTGTGAAAGGTAAATGTTTGCATTTTAGGCACTTTGTGTTTATATGGTCTTTAATAAGCTTCAGGCCAAAATGATAACAGGAGGGTATGTTGAATATAGTAATGCTGAGAAAAAAATACTACTTTAAACATGAAGATTAGGCCACTTATTTCACTTTAAGGGAACCTTTCTCCATCTGAGACAGACATGACAGGTGAACAGATTGTACCTTATATTTAAAGACTGTCTCTTAAAACAGCACATTATACTTTCTTCTCATCATCATACTAAGTGGCAAAGGAGATTCTTTACTATGGTTACAAGAATTTTAATATAAGAG
>VYZW01012684.1:8422-81893 GCA_013401315.1 Balaeniceps rex
CTTTGCCAGTAGCACTGACGATCTTTCCCACCTCAAGCAGTTTAACGTGCTGAAGAATCTTGCATTATAAAGTTTACGTACTACAGAAGCTATACTTTCTTTTTTCAGCGACCTACTTCTCCATTTCTTTGTAACTGTTTGTGGCATCTCGATTCCAGCTTCATCAGGTTTTATACCATTGGGTGGGTGAAATTAGTAAGGGATCCATTTATTATCTATGGCCCTGCGAACAAAACTGTGCAATACTATGTAATACGTTCACTTTGCTTGGGGGAGGTGGTGTGTAACACTGGACAATTTCTAGGTGGACACATCCAATGAAATTGCAGTCAAATGAACAAAACTACGTCTCGTGTAACTGAGGGGGAAGTTGGAAGTTCCACAAGAATCTTTGCACATTCAGTTGCACATCTTAAAGATTGGGAAAAAATGTGTCTGGCTTTGTCCTGAGGCTCTTAATGTGTATATTGTTTAATAAAATATCCTGATGAAAATCAGAAAATATCACTTCAAGCGGTTGAACCCTGTGACTTAGCAAGTGTGTGCGTGTGTGAAATCAGGTTTACTTGGCTTTTCAAACCCTTGTTACGTTGTAATTTTTTTAATGTAAAAAAAATAAAGTAATGAATTGAGGTCTTAGTTGATTAACTTCTGCTCTATATGTCACTTTTTTTGCACACATACGTGCATATTCACATATATTTAGATTACAGCAACTTCAGGGTAATGGTCTTGCATCCTTTGGCTTGTAATTTGTATGTACATGTATATCAAGTAACAGATGATACTGCTCCAAATTAAAGATGCTACTCTGCTTACTAAGGGCTTTAAGCTATGCTAACTGCTCAGCCGTTCTTAGGCATTTGCGTTTCTGCATCCTCTGGTGTGACTGCCTTTCTCATTAGTACCTGTTTGTCTAAGGCAAGTGGGAAAACACGCGGTGAATACTTCCTATGTGAAAACTCTTAACAGGGTATCTCAGGCTTTGCACCTTCAAGGTATTTGTGTTAAATACAGGTTTGGACTCCGTAGTTTCTCTGCGCAAATGTTGACTTTTTCCACTAGTTCCGCAGCTTCAGGTACAAAGACGGCCGACTACGCAGCCTAGAAAACAGCAGTTCAGGTAGTTGTTAACAGAACAACTGACCCAACCAGGGTGAGGAGGAAACAAGGTTTACAAAGGCAGTAAAGGTTGGAGAGACTGGAAGCAGTTTATTTCCCATTTGCAACAATTCTAAAAAAATACTGTGGTACCTTTCCTGGGTATATCATCACACTTTTGTACACTGCTGTTGCTATGGAGAAAATAGCCCCAAATACATTCATATCAACTCTGTGCCACTGCTGCTTGTATTTTTAAGCAGGTTAATGATTTGATTATATTTGTATGCCCCAACAGTTAGGCTGTGCTGTGTTTACATATATTTTAGGGAAGAGCTTGTTTACTCTCCAAAGGGAACAGATGTCTCTGTAGATTGATTCTGCTAGTTTATCTCCTTTTTATTTTCTTGTTTAATTTCTGGTAGTAATGTCAGGTTCTTTCACGAACCCCTTCTGAAGTCTTAGACGGCAGCAGTGACAAGCGAGAATTCATTTATGGACTTCTTTATGCCTATTCTGTGCAGAAGTGTTGCGTTTCTCTGATTGTTCTCACTACTTTTTATGGGCACTGTGTTAATATGTGAATGTATTCAATGCTATTGGGGAAAGAAAGTGGTGTAAGAGCTTTTGAAATACAGAAATTGGGCTGTAAAATGAATCTGTTAATAACACTAAAATGAAATGCACCAGCATTACAGCTCTGTATATTTTTTAAGTCTTATTCCTCTGAACAGAGTAACAGTTCAATTCACGCAATGTACTTTCTGCTTGAATATGGAGCGGTGCTTCTTGATTGACGAGATTTTGCTTGTGTCACTCATTCTTTTTTTTGTGTGTTCTGAATTTCTTCGTGGAGAAATACTATCATTCAGTTTTTGCAGTATTTCCTGACTATTGCAGTAGCAGTTATGTTACTGTAATGCACATTACTCTTGTCATACCCAGATAGAGCTCTGGAAAATAGCCAACATGCATCAAAGCAATCACAGTCTTAATTTCTTAATAACCTTAAGTGTAACTTTGCACCTCCAAAATATTTCTGCAGTTTCTCTTAATACTGTAGTGCAGGATAAAGTTAAAATATTCAATATTAATAAAGCCAAATGTTATAATTGGCAGGGAAATGGATAACTTAGAGAAATAGGTAAGACTTTATTCCCTGAGATGCATGATTCATGTTGTTCTGACAAAGCAGCTGGCGCCTTGCCAGGCAACTAAAATATTTTTAAATGATGGCTTTGAACGTCTTTTGTTAACAAAATCATGATTCCAATAAAGCAGCAATCTAATAAAACAGTCACTTCCAAGGTATGTTTGCATAAGAATATTGGTTTAATTTAGAGTGAGGTTTGACGTAGGGAAGCCAGAAAGAGATTTTTGCTATGAATCTATTCTGGCCCTTAATACAGCCCCCTTGTGAGACAGTAAATTATTCTTGCTGTAAACCTTCGCCAGACTGGCTGAACACTGGAGGCTGAGTCTGATATCTGCTTGTTCCTGGGCAATTTTATTTTCTTCTGTCAGATAATATCTTAGATTATTAATTACCTCAGTCTCAAGCGAAAGCTGGGCTTTGCAGCCATAGGTGATTCCTTTTTATGAAAAATAAATCCCTAAGGTGAAAATCCCTACGGTATTTGCATTGGAGAAAGCAATAGAGAAACTTGAAAACTTGGTTTTGAATGGAAGAAAAAAGGCTAAATGTCCATATGAAATATGAGAATATGGAATTTATTTCCCCCATAGATTGATTTTCTTACCATTAATGAGTATAAATGTACATTTAATTTCTAGAAAAGTAATCTACACGGTGGAGGAACTGGAAGCAATGTTATGTAAGGCCAGTTGCATCTGTTGCGCAGCAGGAACGCTTGCCGTGGAACCTGGTTTCCAGATATAGCTGTTTCAAATCAAAGTTATCAGCATATAATGTGAGATCAAATTCATCACAGGCAGTAGAAAAATAAAACATTGTGATCCTAGGTGAAATTCAACCCAGTCTTCAGTGGTGTAGAATGGCAACTCTAAAATATCTCCCCAGCGAATGAAAGGCAGCCTGAGTACAAAGTATTCCCCCGTTGATGAAGGTTCAGATGCTCTTCCCAAGATTGCATTTCCATAGTGTCCTCCACCCGAGGATCTCGAAGCGCTTCAGGAGCGTTAGTGAAATAAGCCTCACAAAGCCATAGCTGGGCACCGTCATCTCGTTTGTGCCCTGAACAGGGATGCACGTGGGTTGAGAGATTCGTGCAGAACTAAGAATTGTCCATCGTGTCCTACTGTGCGGTACGGCTGCCCGTAACCCCTCAAGAGCTGTCTGGTGGAGGTCATTGGGCTTTTATGCAGATGAGCATAAGTTTTGTAGAGGTCCAGCAGTCTGGTTTCTAATGAGGGTCAATTTATGCAAAATAAAGACTCTACCGCAGTGCCCGCGCTCTACGAAAGTTTGAGGTTGTGTAGTCATCTGATGGGCTTATTTTAAATAGTTGTAACGTGGTTAATAGTTGGTCACCTACTGATGATCAAGTTTTACATTAAGAGCAGAAGCACCTTATGTTTTAAATACATTTTTTAAAATACATGCCTCACAGAAGACCTCCCTTTTTTTGCTCATTTAGAGCTTCGAAGTTTAGCTTGCAGACATTACAATGATACATAAAACTACAGCAAAATCATATTTGTGTACCGGGAAAAGGTTTTTTTTTGGCATTTTTGTTACAACTGTTGCTTTTTCCACATACGTTTGCAGAAGATACGAAGCAGGGATTTGGTAAGTCAACAGCTTCTTGAGCTTCTGGCCAGTTGTGGGTTTTACCAGAGCCAGCAGCCACGGTCTGATGCAGAGATTCCTGTTGCCATCTTGGAGCTGCCTTAGATGTACACGCAAAGTAGAGGATGCATCAAACGACTTACAACCAGACTCTGGATATACTGGAAATGATGGAAAACAACCAAATGTTGGCATCCCTGATCACAAATAATAACTGACCAGCATTAAATGTTAGCTGTGTCTCTGTGGAACAAGGCACATCTATGTGGAAGAAGAAAGCGTTGGGCTGCGAAGGGTTATGAAGGTATTCTTCCTAAAGCTTAACGTGCAGCAGGAGAAATGGGAGTGTAATTACGTTTTTAATGGGAATAGACCTTTTCATACTGACAATTCAAGACACGCTGTACTCATTAATGATTACCAGGAGCTGTGTGAGGCATTTGGTTTTATGAAGATAGCGTCCGAAGGCTTTAAAAAGGTCGTGATCACACCGAGCGAGGTGATAACGAATGCAGTCAGAAGCCCCGCTCCAACGAGCTTACAGTCTTGGTCCTACCGAAAAGAGCATTAACCCCAATCGCTTGTGAAATGAGTGGTGGGAAGACCCGTGGTGAGGCTCCTGCTGCAGTCTGGCGCCTGGTGTTCGACTCACGGACGGGAAAGAGTGGGACCGACAGATCCGGCTACAGGCAGGGGGTTGCTGTGCTTTGCCTCTGCAAAGAGAAAGGGCCCGATTCACTTTCAGCACGGTCTCCACATTGCTCCCAGCTTCTCCTTCCACCTCTCCCTATAAAATCTCCTGCTTGGGTATCACTGTCTGAGGCAAGAGCTGCGCTACGGCGTTGGGTCCTGCGCTAGAGCCTAGTTTATAGTCTTCACTGCCTGTGCTTGTAGAAGGAGATGGAAGGGATGTTTCAGGAGATGCTGTAGGAGAGAACAGAAACAGAATTAACGTGGAGCTGGATGCTGTTCAGTAGAGCAGTGTCCAAATAAAACCAGCAAACCATCCTATGAACCAAGGAGCTGGAGCTTGGAGGATGGGGCAGGGGGATCCATCCCAAGTTCAGGCACGTTCAGGCATATTTTTCCTTCCTGGTTTGTGATGAGGTACAGGGTGGACTGATAGGCACGGACCAACTCTTCTCAGTGTTTTGCACTTGGGAAATGCCCCAACTGCTTTTTAACCCTTCCTCTCCTCGTCGGAGGAGAGCTCAACCTGCTGGCCGCTATACTTCATTTGCAGAACACAGCATCTCTCTAATTTCCCTTCCTGCAAGGTGGCTTAAAAAAAAAAAAAAAAAGCTAAACTACACGATGCCAACATTTATACGGCTGAGAAATAGCAAAATATGCTACAAGAGGTAGATGATCGTAACTGGCAGAAGGAGACAGTGTGCGCAAGACTTTGTGATTACATGGCAGCGGTTGTTAAATTGCAACTCATGTTCTACTTTTTTTTTTTAATAGCATGGTCCATTTTCTACGGCAGTGGATAAATGCCTTTAACAAACAGCCATTGCCTGGCAGCAGCACCCAGAGCGGTTGAAGACGGTCTTGTATTCAGGTCATATTGTGTTCTGGGTGACAGCAACCGAGACGCTTTACATAGGGAAGCTCTTGCCACTAATAGCTGTGTGTGCTTCTTTGTGGTATTTCCCAGCGCTGCCTACGTTCATAGAAACACAGTCAGCAATCCTGATTTTTTTTTAATCTTGTGATGTTAAGTAGCATCTCAAAAATCCCTCTGGATCATGCTAATATGTGAAAATCTCATGCTTCTCTTTTGGAAGCGTGTTTCCAGACTTCATGGTAAAGAATTCAGCAAGGGGGGGGCTGTGAACTCTGCTTCAAGTGTAAAGCTAAAACACATAAATAAACCTAAAGGTCTTTTTCTTAACCGCTTCTCCTATTCAGTCCCTTCATTATGCTGGCACTAATAGCGTAAAAACGGACACGTACGGTTTGGAGCGGTGTGAATCACTGAGCTCATGTTGCTTGGGAGGACATGGCCTGGCAGCGGTTCCAGGTTGAGGTTGGGAGGTCCTGACTGGTACTGGAGATCGATGGTGGTTCCTGCAGTGGAAGTGGGAAAAGACATCACTCTTTGCATAGCTACTGCAAAGCCCGATGCTCTGGGCCAAGTCTCTCTTTTTTCAGAGAATGTGGGAGGCCCCTGTGGGTGGGGGTTGAATGTCCTGGCTTATCTTTGCTTCCTTCCCGCTCCGCTGTCCTCTTTGCCCTCAGCCTTCGCACTGCCTAGGGACAACCTCCCGGGATGGCTGGGGTTTTAGCTAATAACTGACCGCGCTGTTCCTCTGTCTCTGTGTGTGTCCCAATTGCTCTCTCATCAGGGTTTCCCATAGAGTTACAACATTTGCATATTCCTAACAAAAAAAAGGTGTTGTCTTCTTGCAAACTGCATCAGTTCTGTAGGTTGCCTAAAATTCGAGTGTCCCACCGGTGTGAAACACCACAGAGTGTACCCATTTCTATAAAACTGGCCCTGGGTCAGATTTTCAGAGATAGGCTGGAAAGAAATGTCTTGGGGAAGGGACTGGAGTGAGAAGACCCATGTTCAAGCTGCAATTCAACCTGAGCCTTCACCTCCCTCCTCCCAAGACCAAGTTCTCTCTACCATACATCCTCCAGAGAAGGACACAAACCCACACACGAAGCCCCGTAATGGCTTTGAAATAAAATAACTTTGCTGTCCTTTCTCAGCAGGGTTCGTACCTCCCAGCAGCATCTCCTGCAGCAAGCTGTCGATCCTGGCCACACCGAAGAGCTTCACGAACTGGACTTGCTCTATCATCTGCCAGGTGATGCTCTGCAGCGGGGGCAGCAGGAGGAGGATGTCGCTGAACCGGCCTCGGGAGTCGTACTGGCGATCGTTGATATAGTCCTCCAGATTGACTTGGACCTGGAAGCGCATGTTCTTCACCTTCCCGGGCTCGCTCAGGCCTTTGCAGTCTGGGAGGGGAAAAAATGAGGTTAATTGGTGGCCTGTGTCACCAGAAAGTGTTACCCTGTCTGTCGGGCTCTGTAGAGGGTAAAGGATGAGATGCCGGTGATCCTCTGACCATTATCTCTCAGTCTCCAAGTTTATCTGATGGATTAGCACTGGGCTGCCACTATTTCGTACCTCATATGGGATGATAGGGAAACAGTAGGGGGAATTTGAGGGAAAACAGTAATTTGAGGGGAATTTGAGAGGAAACAGTAAGAAAATAAGAGCTTGCTTCAGGTGGGTATGTCTGGCTACTGCCATTAGTGAAGAGGAAGCATTTAGAAGTTGAACCGTATTTGTCCTTCCAAGGAAACAGCCTGGAATTTCCCCCTGAAAACTTTGAATCCCAACTACTGCCACTAAATCCATGCAGGTTTAGTGCCTATCTGTTGCAAATACCCCCGCTGCAGCACCAGATTCTTGTCTTGACTTCCTGTCTTTGACCTGTGATTGATCCGTTTTTCATGGACCACTGGTCCAGTTTTGCTTAATCATCAAGTAAATGTGCCCTCTGGGTAGGGTGAAGTGCCGGGATTTACAGCTTTCCACTCCTGCCTCTCCTGCTACCTAAAACTGAGATTTCTGGCTCACTGGACCATTTCCCTCATTGTCTACAAAGAATCCACAAGCACCACATTTTAGAGACCGTCATGCCGAGAGATGAGACAAAGTGGTTAACGAATTACTGTATATTAGTGTGTAACTGCATGGACACGCCTACTTGTTAGCATGAATGAATTTCACTTCTGTAGAGCTTCACACTTTTTCGTTTTAGATGAAATCACAGCACCTCACTGTCACAATGATCTAAATCTTCACTGAGATGCCGATCAGCCGAGAAGGTAACTTGTCAAACTCAATTTAATAACGCAATCCTTACTCAGATTTGCAGCAGGCTCTTTGGCGAGCCAAAGTTCACGGTGTCTGTAAAACTCCTGTATCTTGATTTCAAATCGGCAAACACAGCAAAAAATAACTAATGGAAGACGCTCTAATTTCTCCATGCTAACAGATGCCAAAGACAAAAGGCACTGCTATGGACTTGGGATCGTTCCCCTGTCTCTTCTCCAAGCTGCGAGGCAATAGCCACTAAAGGGACTCGAGTGTTGTACCACGGGGGTTTCTGTGTGTGCTGTAGGCATGTGGAAACAGGAGCGTTTGGGGGGAACCGGGGCTGAGACACAACCCCCCATGTTTGTGGAATGACAATACAGCAAAGGTTCAAACCAAGCTTTTGTTTGCCTCTGTGTGCTTCCCTCTTCTCCATCCTGTAGGATGAGCCCTGCCCTCGGTCGGTACTGGCTGCCAGCAAGATCCATTAACAGACATCCTTGATATTTCTGGGTACTCGGAACGGTCCAGCTCTCTGTGGTTTTTAATGCTGCTTTCTGAACTCTGATGGATGCTCTCCACTGCTGCTCAGCTGACTCACTTCACTTATGCATAATTCACTATAGGCATATATGTCCTTAATAGTCATCTCCTTCATTTCAGACTGATGGGCTTTCCTGAAGCCAAGCTACAGAAGCAGCAAAACTCCTCTAGAGCCTGCAGAGACTTGCACATCCGTCTGGCTGGAGTTACGACTTGCTAAATAGTTACGTGTTCAGGAATAGGTCACTCCTAACCTGTCCTTGCCGCACTGCAAAGTATTACTCATTACCTCAGGGGTGGTGTGAAATGCAAAGCTGCTGCCGAGGGGTTTTCCCGGTTGTTGGAGAGCCCTCAACTCCTTTTCAAGCCCCATGCTTGGCAATTAGAAAGGAAGCTTACCTGGATCAAAGAAGATGATGGCTTTAAGGCAAGCGTACTCATTGTCATCAATCTGGATGTCCCGCAAGGGCTTCACCAACTCGTCCAAGATTCTGGTGGCCACACGAGCGATTTCCAATTCTGGGCAGTGCATTGGGATGATGAAGTCATTCCCTGGGGAGACAAGAGAAATTCGGCATCAGATTTTTGCTCTAGCTCTGCGGACAAGGTCTCATCCAGAAGTTACCCCAAGCCATGTTGCCGGATAGTCCCAGTGCCCATGTGCAGCAGATTTCCAGTGTGCAGTTTGATACTCAGATTCACGATTGAGAAGCAAGCTGTGAATTTAATTCTTTGGTCCTTAATTATCTCATTTGCACATGTCGGTGCACCCACGCTGCACACAAAGCCTGCTCCACATTCCGCTCTGGTTTACCCTCTGTTGTACCTAGCATCTGTTTGCAAGTGGTGGTGCATCTTTATTTTTGGGGTGGGTTTTTTTAAACAAAGTTCTCCCTCCTTCTTTTCTTTTCTTTAATGTGTGCCTTTCAAGGTCAGTATTCTCATTTTTCCAAGAATAATCCCACCTGTGTTTTTGGTGACAGAGACACGGTGACAGACGTGAAAAGGACATTTTTAATAGACCTTTCTGCTAAGTTTTTAAGCACCGATACCCAAATACCTCATTGCCTGTGTCCTGGCAATTTCAGTTACAAAAACAAGGTTAGGCAGTTTGAGATTTAAATATTTTCATTTAATTTAATTTAAATACTGGGGGCTTTCTTATCCACAATTTCAAAGCAGTGAGGGAACAATTGTAAAAGTCCCAGTGAATTTGCTTGCTCCTTTTAATGCTTCTCCAGAGACCTTCTGGAGCACTTAGTCTCGAGCCAGATGTGCAAACCATGCCCAGGAGTGCAGAGAGGATTTCAGGCAGGCAGGGTACTTGGCAAGGACTCGGGTGTGCGAATTATAAAAGCAGGAGTTTATTGCGCTACTTTACCTAATAACAGAAAATCGGTGTACGGTATGGACCGCTTGGCTACCCCGAGGAGCAGGTGTTCCCCTGCATGGGCTCTGAGCAAGGCAACCTGGAGATGGCAGGGAAGAAAGAAATAATATTACGTTTGAAAAGCAGCGACCGGAACGGTGAGCTGTTGCTGGTTAGATTAAGCCACGTTTGGTTTTTGTTTAGATATGTCAGATCTACAGATAAAGTACTATTTAGAGCTGGAAATTATTAGTGTATCTTCACTTCAGAAGTGCTACGTTCATGGCAAACTAAATAAAAAGTTGTTTTCAACTGAAAGAGCAAAGAGGAGCTTGAGTAATTTGAGTTCTTAGGAAATAAATGGCTTTTATATTCAACCATCAGGTACCAATAAAGGGAAAACCAGTCTTTTCTGACTGCATCATTGTGCAGACTGGAGTGACCAACTCCGTTATATTTTGGGGGACTTTGGCTATTTGGCTTATTTTTAATCGATCCTTTGTCCTTTATTATTCTTTCTCTCCTGCTAGTTTATTGCTCCGCATAGGATGATCTATACGTTAATGTCCGATTCTCCTGTTGAAAGATATGGCTGGGAATTCCTATCGCAGGTGGTGGGTTTGCAGGGAAGAGGCATCTGCATTTTACCTGGTCGTCAAGTGGGAGCTCACAAAACGCCGGGATGTATTTTGCCCATTCAACCAGCACCAGAAGCTGCTGTTTCATGGATTCACACACATCGTTGATGGTTGCAACCTTCTTCATAGCGATGTCTGCGCTGTGCACTGGACTCAGCGATGAATACTGAAAGAATCATAGAATCACAGAATCATTTGGTTGGAAAAGACCTTTAAGATCATCGAGTCCAACCGTACCTGTCCACTACTAAACCATGTCCCTAAGCGCCTCGTCTGCCCGGCTTTTAAATACCTCCAGGGGTGGGGACTCCACCACTTCCCTGGGCAGCCTGTTCCAATACTTGAGAACCCTTTCCATGAAGAAGTTTTTCCTAATATCCAATCTAAATCTCCCCTGGCGCAACTTGAGGCCATTGCCTCTTGTCCTATCACTTGCTACTTGGGAGAAGACAAGCAACCTGGTTGCACTGGGACCAGATCTCTGCTGTTTTGTCATCCTCGATAGCAACGATTCATTGATAACATGAGGAGCCTTCAGACATTAACCTCATCGGGTCATGGACAAGACGTTCGCCGTTGTGGTTGCACACGTATTTGCTCGGCGGCGTATGCTGTCCAACGCACAGCCCATGGCGAAGCCTCCACGAGGTGGTGCTCGGTCCCAACAGACACCCCTCCCTCCTCCGCCTTCTTCCCCGCTCTCCAGGCTGGCTCAGAACAAAACCTGATTAATATTCCCATTCCTAGCAGTAGCCAGCAGCACTGGGGCTCAGCTTCCCATCAACCACTTAAACCAGCCAAATGCATGGAATGCATCCAGCCCTCCTCCCCCAGATAGCTGTCTGGGACACAAACCCCCCATTTTGATCTCTAAAGAGCTGCGTGGCAGGGGGAGGGTTAAAACATAATAATTTTTGGACAGGCAATGGACGTATCGCTGAATGTAATATGCAACATCTGGACCGTGTGTTTCGGCGGAGAGAGGAGATTTGCATAAGAATTTAAAGGACGCGCAGGGTGAAATTCATTGTGGAACATGAAATAAGAAAGCAATCAGTGTTAGTTGAAGCCCAGCGATTTATTAGCTTTATTTTTCCCCCCCAAAATTGTTGCCCTGGTAAAGAAGTTACAGGAAAAAATATAATCGACCATGATGGGAACATTATGTTCTGAGCAGGACAGAGCGTGCAGCGAGGAGGGATAAACTTCTGCATGGAATGCAATGAGTTTTTAGGGGTGCAGCAACAATTTAGGCTGGGGGCAGAGGGGAGCTGGGGTCTGCAACATCTCTCAGCCCTTGGAATTTCAGCTTTCCGTCTCACACCCCACAGGCTGCATCTGCTCCGTGCAGGACATGTTGTCTTGATAATGCACCGAGGATTTTTACTGTCTGCTTTTGGATATCTCTAATGGATTTTCTTCCCTGTGGCTTTGTGCAAGAGCCGTCCAAGGGCAGAAAAAGATCCAGCCCTGATTGGTTTAGCGAGTTCCTAACCCCATATGGAATGGCTGAAGGCCATGTACTCGTTTGGAGGGCTGTCCCCACATTTCATACCTGCTGCGCCATGGCCTCAGCCTGAGTGAGCACGTTGATGGAGAGCGAGCCGTTGTCCTCGTAGCTGCTCCGGCGAATGCTGATCCTGTCGCGCTCGTTCTGCACAGCTGAAATGAGAGTGAGCAGTGGTTGTGTTAGCAAGAGACTTCCCACACGACCGATGGCTGCTGCTACTTGTGGTCCCCAAACAGGAGGGAATGGGGCTTTAGACCCTTCACCCTTGTTGGATGGTGGAATAAGATTGAACGGGCAACCGGGGAGAGGAAAAGACCACCAGTGAGGGAGAAGACCAAGCACAGGAGCAACAGAGGGAAGTGAGGCCATTTGGCATCAGAGCAACCCCTATGGGACGTTAACTGGTCCCACTGGGTTTGACGCAGCTCAGGGGGAGTTTGGGGATTTGATGTCGACCCTTTTCACTTGGCAATGCACCCCCACTGCTGGAGTCCCAGCCTCCGATACCCTGCTTGCCATGTCTGCACTGAGGACTCCTCTCCTGAGCTCCCGATACAACAGGATGCTCTTGAGGTTGCATCTTGTCTTACGGCAGTTCTGGAAAAACCATCCCCTGATTCCACCTCAAAGCAGCCTTGAAGTGTCCCCTGGCCCTGAGGGATCGCAGGTGGTGGTCCCCAGGGGACATCTCCGCCACTCACGGGCAGCAGGAAGACTCACCTCATTAAGGAAGCTCCAAAGAAAACAAGCTTAAATTCGCTGATCCCACCACAAAACCTTTCCCTCAGCCTTGCCCATCACGCTGCTGATCTCAACGAGCCCGTAACCCCGACGGCGATGCTGGCACGCAGCTGAGGGGACAAACCAAGTCGGGGTTTGTCTCCGGCTCTGCTGGCACCCTGTGCAAATCGCTGCTGCAAATCAGCTCAGCATCCCGGACTGTTAATAACAGTGCCACAGTGCTCCTTCTCGGACACACCGTAGTGACCACCGCAGAGCGAAGATCAGCCCTGGGCTTTTTGCAAACACAGAGGTACAGCTGTGCCATAGTGAATTAGAACAAAAATGCTGGGGTTTTGAGGTTTTAAACCATCCTTTCCCCGAAGCACGAGCCGTATCTAGCCTCGTGCTCCCTCAACCCTGCATGTTGAACGTAAGGGATTCATTGCATTTCAGCAGCTTATTTTTGCAACACAGGCTCCAAGAACTGACTCACCTCCACTGCAGCCGTCAAGTAAAACAGCAGCAGAAGAAAAAGCAGAATTTAGACTTAGAGCAACCCTGTTTTCAGTGTTAGTTTTTCCCCTGAGCCTTGTTGCCTCCATCCAGCAGCAAACGAGCCCACATGGGGCTGGAGGAAGGAGCCTGAACGCAGACTCAGCATTTTCGTGACAGCTCATACGTCTTGGCTACATAAAGCTCGGAAAGGCAATTGTCAGGTCTTTAAAGCAGAGGGAGCGGGAGGATTTAGCATGTGGTGATAACGCAGCACATCCTTCCTCCTTCGTACAGCAATTCCAGGCTCCTTTTGGTTTTATTTAGGGGGAATGAATCAGACATAGCTGTCAAAGCATGACTCTCTGCTTTAACCCCTTGGATGTGAAACAGTGCGGTTTTGTCTCAAAAAGTGGCCGCGGGAGAAGATTTTTCCAGCAACAATTTTTTTTTTTTTTTGGCAGAGTCAGCAAAATCATTTCGCCGTCACTCTTTCGAGACTTTGCCTCGCTGCTGGGCCTTGCTTTAGAGCAAGCATCGCTCTTTGCGCGGGGCACGTTCCTCTGAATTCATGCAAAGGAGGCGATGCGGGCGTCATTTCACACACAGGCTGGGAAGGTGGTTTCTTTGCCAGCTCAGGTCCAACCACTGGTTTGTTTTCCTACCCGACCTCTGATGAGAGGCCAACAAAGTGAAAGGGCAGAAAATAAACAATAGTGACAAAAATCAATATCTCCCATTATCGGCAGGAATGTAGTATTTACTTTCCAGGATTTGGGGCTCAGCCTGGCTGTCAGTCGGGACCCGCTTGCGCTGAGCTGGGTGTGCTGGGGGGGTTCTGCTGGGGTCCAGCCACCAAAGCCATTTTGCACCTTGGAGCAGCCGTGCCTGAATGGCTGCAAGGGGCTGGATGGGCACAGCGATTTGTAGAAGATGCAACATGCATACATATTACTGGAGCCTTTTCAGGCTATGGGTACTACGTAGAGGAAATTAGACATCAATTTAGAGAAAAAACCAACCACAGCCCTTGGGAGGCTCTGCTAACCTACCTTAGATAGCAGCACACGTTACCCTATGCATGGGGGGGTGATGGAAAAGGCTGTTCAGCCAGGGATCCCCACCGGTCTGAAGGTGAAGGTGGTTATAGGAACCATAATCTATGATTAATCTTCAGAGCAGTTTAACCCTTCACGACTTTTTTTGGTACACCAGAAAGACGAGCAGCAGCATCCGACATTGAGTAGAAACAAGCCCGCCCGGATCCATGTCATCGCTGACATCCTTGGAAAGTCCCCACCCAACCGCCTATGCCTGGTTTCATATCAGATGCTCCTCCATGTAGCTCTCTGGGGGTGATAGGGCTCTTTTTGCCTGTTTACAAGAAAAGGTACAAATTTTGCCTTTCCAACCCACATTTTACGTTAAGTCCTGCAAACCCGGGCAGACCCGATGACAGACTCCTTTGAGGAGCCTCAGGCTGTTTTTCTCCTGGGTCTTTTTATGGCACATATTTCAGTGCTTCCCTCATGCTCTGATAAGCTCAATCTTCAAGTGTAAGTGGATGGTACAGACCGACTTTCTCAAGGTGATTTGGGTGTTATCGCTGAAAGTACCCAAGATGTGACGGAATTAGATGCAAAAGGGAGTTAATGTTTTACCTGCCACAAAATTAATCTATTACTGTGGGGTAATTATATTGCTATATTTATTATGCTCGTAAAAGGGAAGGGATAGGTCATTCATGGTGAGGCATCGGGAGTGCTCGAGGGGTGTGCTGGCGCTGAGGGTGCTCGGGCTCAGGCGTGATCTTGGCTTTGCAGTCAATAAAACTCAGCAAACTTGCAGGAAGGATGAAAATCCCAGTGCTGGATCCCACCATCTCCCAGGGACTGCTATTCCCAGCATATGCCTAGCAAAAGCTTTGCTCACCCATTTTTTTCCTCTAATCCTGTCCTCTGCACAGCGCTCCAGTTCCCAAAGCAAATAAACACCGGGAAGGGCACTGCAGCCCCGCGCGAGGGGACGTCAGCGGGAGCGAGCCCCCACGATGCTGCCGGCCAGGGACAGCGTGGCCCTAACCCGGGCATTCCCCTGGGGAAAGGGGAGAGAGGGCAAGATGGTGCCTGCGTCTCCCTCCGGGGAATTGTCCACGGCTACGGCATGTCCTGACTGTGGGAAGCGGACGGGAAGACAAACATGTTCTCCATCTGACGTAGCGGAGCCGTCAGAGGGGTTTTGTTATTCAGAGCGAGCCTGGGCCCTTTTGCCATGAGCGCATCAAGGATGCCGGCGGGCGGGCAAGCTGCGGAGCATGCACGGCGGCTCTTGAGCAAACAGCGGTGTGTTTGTGGGATTGCAACAAACCCCTGTTTCCCAAACATTTTGTCCTTGCTGCCTTGCCACATCGGTACAGAGCCTGTGATGAGGAACCTCCGGGGAGTCCAATAAATACAGGCACAGGCATTGATTGGAAGGGGACGGCAGCAAACCAGTAACTTTCCACAGTAACTGCAGAGGTTAAAGCCCTGCCTACATGGGAGTTACCGTTTCCATCATTATTCCAGTAAAAACATCCTCATTTAATGCCGATGGAGTTGGAAATGTATTAATAAGTAGCATAAAGAGAGAGCAGGAGGAGGGAGGTGCAAGTGCCCCAGCACGGTGCCGACATTCACCAGCGCTCCCAGTGCTTCTGTTTCCTCCAATACATTTACCCCTCCTGCTGCCTGATTAATTTATATGCACAAATAATTCTTTTTCCCCAAGCTATCTCTGATTTTGTAGGCGTGGTGTGTTTCATTTGCAAATAAATCCCAGTGGTACATGCACATTTAATAATTTCACGGGCTTCTGGCCTGATTTATGACTATCACAAAGTGGGGAAGATCCTTTAACTTTTCCATCCATCCTTGCAATAAACTGCAGTCTCAGCCTTGTAAAAGCTGGCAGAAGAGATGTGCAAATGAAAGGTATGAAACAAGATAGAAGTCCTGTGAAACACTGATAAAAACTCCTATAAGCCTGCCCAATGTAACAAAAATAAATAAAAAATAGCCTCAAATCCTCCCACCGTGCTGTGGCCTTAAGTGATACAATATTTCTTTTTAGTTCTGCATAAAACTAAAGGAGTTCATGTACATTCAAAAATTACTTTAAAGGGGATGAGAGGTTAAATATTAACACCTCTTTTTTTTCCACCAGCAAACTGAACCCTGACAGTGCAGTGCTGGCGTTTCAAAAGGCTTCCAAGTCTTCAGGTGCTCAACTCCGTGTGAGCAGATGACCTGGCTCACTTGAAAAATCACTCCCTGCTAATTTATTCAAGGTTAAACATGATCTCAGTAAGATACTAAAAATAGTATCCTGCTGATTTCTTTGGACATTTAAGTATCTGGTGCACTCCTCATTCACTGATCCCATAGTGACCAAAAACCTCTCCGGTAGCATCGTGCAAATCAATAGAAATCAAACCTTCTCCTGTGCAAAGAGAGAAAATCAGAGAGAACAGCCAGAAAACCCCCGAAACACCCAGACCACCCTGTGGTACAGTCCCAGCCTTAACCACAAAACAAGAATAAAGGAGGGAATGTCCTGTAAAAATCTTAAATCCTGCTCATAGTGGCGTTTCAGGAGACAAGAAGGGGTTTGCATTCAAGCAAGCCTTTTCCTCTCCCCTCATCCCAACTTTAATGGTTGTTTACTCGTAGTTATTGAAGTGAATTATTGATACCAAAAATGTAATCGGGGTAGGAGTTTCTGAATGAGCTAATTTCTAGGAAATCTGGGGACTGGACTTTCCACAAGACTCAAGTTTTGGCCCTTTCTTGCTCTCCCTGGCGCTGATGGAACCTGGATCCCATCTCAATGCACAAGCCTGGAGGTGTAGGGTTCATGTGTGGGGCAGTCCTGGTCCTTTCCGAAAGCAGGATCAAATTCAGAGTGTACAAACAAGACAACCTAAAGGACCCTACTGATGCTTTTCTCAACAACCTCTGCTCAGCTGCCCCAAACTCGTAGTGAACCTACAGCCCGACTGCGCTGTGCTCCCCGGACCAGCCCGTGCTGAGACCCTCAGCCCTGCACCTACACTGCTGCCCCTATAGACAGCCAGTTTAAAGCTACCTCAGGTATTTGCATCATATGGCTTTTTTTTTTAGGCAGAAGTTTCCCTTCTACCAGGCCAGATAATACAGCCCCTTCGATCTCTTGTGCACTAGAGTTGTTTCCAACAGCGGAAAAAAGAAAGAAAGATCCAAATGTGTCACGTCACGTCTTACAGCACAGGAAGGTTGGAAAAAAAATCACTCTGGATCAAAAATTCCGGTTTATCAGTTAATTTTGCTGGGGAACAGCAAGTTTTCCAATATTGCGCACACACCCGTCGAGCAGTGGGTCAGTGGGATGCTGGCAGTGGAGAGCGCGCAAGGGTGACATAACCCTGCCAACCCCACCCCAGGTGTATTGTCACAGACAGGCTGGGAAAAGGATCGATTCCAGCTTCTTCCCCTCTACAGTGAATAAACAACGCTATTACCACACCCTGGAAAGTCTGATTGCTATTATACGGGCTGGCTGAAAAGTGGTGTGCCAGAGAAAAAGTGTGTCAAACTCTTGCGTGCCAGTGCTGGGACAACGGGACACGTTGAGTGTGGATGTCACAGCTGCGGTGTCCCAACAGGAATCAGTGCATGCCGCCAAAAAACGATGCACAAACATTTGTATCATCCTCATACTGCTCTATCCCAAGACATGGGTTCTCTCTTTCCCTAACGCTTCGCAATACTGTTTAATATTAATCTAGAACCACCCTAAAGCAAATAACTGTGTTCTTTTTGTGCACACAATTGTGCAAGAAGATTTCTTTCACAGTCCTGCACACATGCTTTGGATAGAGCTCTGGTCAGCTAAGCTAATTTCTGCAAAGCAGTTGCTCAAGGTGCTTTAAAATCTTCCTTCCCAAACACATGAGCAGTTTGCGAGCACACAACCTGACTGCACTCATAAAAAAGTTTCAAAGAATGTGACTATGTGGAACTTGAAATGAGTCATCTTCCATCAGGCTGCAATCAATAATGAAGGCATGAGCCAAGGTTTTATAACTCTCACCATAAACCCAAGAAAAATCATGCTTCAGCTCAAAGAATGGAGCTGATAACCAGATTTCAGCCTTTCCAAGCTGTGGAGCTGGCTGAATTGGCAGTTGACTCCATCCCCATCTAGAACTGACCAGATATGCTTCAGTTTGGTCTTTATTACTTGGAGGGCTATTTTTTTTCCATCTGCTGTATTTACTCCATTTCTCCTAAATTAAACCATCAGGCATTTTTGCTACATCCATGACCTATGCCAAATTGCAAGACACCCTTGTTCTCCAGAAAAACATATGGTCAGAACGTTGGAAAGATGTTTTCATCACCAGTGAAATCTTATGAATTACCAGAAATCAGTGATGAATTTCCCCTTGGTTTCAGTGGGACCATGATTTCACCCCGTGGGTAAGGGCTGTTTAACTCGGTGGCATGGAAAGAAACTCTCAAGTTCCTTTCCAGCTCCCTCACTCTTCAGCTGTTGGGGGTGTGGAAAACAGCACAAGTGAAGGGTGAAGAGTGGTAAAACCATCACCCAGCTACCTTCAGGTCAGGGGGATGTGCCGTCTGTTTTGGGTTGGGCCCCTGCTTTGCTGAGCACTCAGTGTGCAAAGACTGTCTGCCCAGAAAGCTTGGAGTAGGCAAAATAGTATCGTCCATGCTCTCCCACCATGCAAACACCAAGTGATCAGAGATCAGAAATGCTATGATAGGTCCCAGAAGGTGGCTGCAAGGAATTAAGGCGTAGCTTAACAGAAGTGTTTTTTCTCTTAGCATTAGAAACATAGAATCAATCATAGAATCACAGAATCATAGAATGCTCTAGGTTGGAAGGGACCTTTAGAGGTCACCCAGTCCAACCCCCTGCAGTGAGCAGGGACATCTTTAACCAGATCAGGTTGCTCACAGCCCCGTCCAACCTGACCTGGAATGTTTCCAGGGATGGGGCCTCCACTACCTCTCTGGGCAACCCCTTCCAGTGCTTCACCACCCTCAGTGTAAAACATTTCTTCCTTCTATCCAGCCTAAATCTCCCCTCCTTTAGTTTAAACCCATCACCCCTTGTCCTGTCACCACAGGCCTTGCTAAAAAGCCTGTCCCCATCTTTCCTCGAGGCCCCCTTGAAGCACTGCAAGGCCGCACTAAGGTCTCCCCGGGGCCTTCTCTTCTCCAGGCTGAACAGCCCCAACTCTCTCAGCCTGGCCTCGGAGCAGAGGGGCTCCAGCCCTCGGAGCATTTTTGTGGCCTCCTCTGGACCCGCTCCAACAGCTCCATGTCCTTCTTGTGCTGAGGGCTCCAGAGCTGGACGCAGGGCTCCAGGTGAGGTCTCCCCAGAGCAGAGCAGAGGGGCAGAATCCCCTCCCTCGACCTGCTGGCCACGCTGCTGGGGATGCAGCCCAGGATAGGGTTGGCCTTCTGGGCTGCAAGCGCACACTGCTGGCTCATGTCCAGCTTTTCATCCCCCAGTACCCCCAAGTCCTTCTCCGCAGGGCTGCTCTCAATCCCCTCCTCCCCCAGCCTGTCTTGATATAGGGGGTTGCCACAACCCAGGCGCAGGACCTTGTTAGGAACTGTAACACTTAGTATTTCCTTTAGTGCATTGGAAGGGCGCTTCCTGATGGTCACTGGTACCCAGATGCTCTACAGTGCTCCACCTCCCTCTTAATACAGCCAATGTGAGGTGCAATAAAAGACATCAGCCAATACTGGATTGGCCCTTCAGTACTAGGGCTAAGAGAGGCCCTATAGTCGTGCTATACCCACCACGGGGACAGCACTGCCAAAGGGTTTGACTCCGACTCAGGTCCCAACTCAGGGGACACAGAATCCATCTGCCTCTGGGAGTGCTGCCTGTGTGCCCTGCGCCACCGAGGAGCCTCTCTCGCACCATAAGGCATCGCGTTCAGGCTGTACTTTGCCCTAAGGGCTGCACCAAGCTACATGAGCGTCAGCCAAGTCAACCGCCAAATGCTACTCTGCAGCGGTCAGTTGTTGGCATTTGTGAGCTGGAGGATGGCAGGGCCTCGCTGAGATTGTCACAGCTGGGATTAGGAGTCACGCTAGCAGGTACGTAGCAAGGGAATTTCTGTTGTGAAACAATTAGAGGCTAAATAAACCCTGAAGAAACCCATCTCTTTCCCAGTATAAAAATATCCTAAAGAGACCAGTCTCCCAGCATGGGTGAGTACTGTCACGAGGTTCTAATTGACATTCCCATCTGATAAGATAGGAAACGGGGCTTTCAGCTTCGACAACAAGAAATCTCTCAGTGCGACACATGAGCATCATCTCCCCGGGCCGGGGCTGCCGCTGCTCTCCCTCATGCTCTGCAGTGGGAGCAGGGCCAGAGCCAGCAGCAGGCAGTTTTGAAATGCCTCTTTGCACCTACCTTCTTTCTTCATGCCAGCTCTGAAGCACTTCTTCAGCCTGCAGTACCTGCACTGGTTCCTCTTGTCTTTGTCTATCACACACTGTCGGCTGAACCTGGGAGGAGACGGGAAATAAAACATGGAGCAACCAGCTTGGCATCTGCACCCCACTCACCTCGAGCAGCCCCAAATACAGTCCCAGACCTCACTGAGCTACGCATTGCCTGAACCCAGAGAAGAGCCAAAGGTTTGCAAGAAATGGATTGAGTCAACGTTGGCTTGGCCCAGTTCCTCATCTTCCCCACCGCCGTTCCTGCCAGCTGGGAGCACAGCGATTTCAGACCACCCACCCTGCGAGGAGTGCGATGGTTTTGGCTGTGAAAAGATGACTGTGACTCAAGTTGTGCCGGTGCCTGGGAGTGTAGGAACTCCATCTCCCACTTTCAGACAGTTATTGGGTGTTTCGCGTCGGGACTCATTTGATCCCGTTTGTTAACACTGTCCTGCTATGTACAGAATAATTACGCTATGGACCACAAGCTCTTTTGTGTCCTCAGCCTAGTTTTGAGGCGCATGGCCTCCTAATTCCTATTCATTTCAATGGGCGATTTAGGCACCTATGTGCTGGTCGAGGGGTGGCCCACGTAGACTTGGCAGCTCTTGCCGCGGTGGGTGAAGCGATGGAAGAGGAATCCGCCACGCAGAGAGGAGACGGCATGGGTTGCTCCGGGACCATCATCAGGTTGTAAAAGCCAAGGCACTTTCCCAGACTGGTAAAAAGCCAAAGGTACAAAGGCCCGAAGGCTTTCCAAGGAATTCACGTCTGCGATAAACAACAGAGCTCCGAGCTGGGCTAAATACAGCGCGGCTCACCAAATAAGGATTCGCAGACAAGCGAGCATTTGCCGTTTGCTTGGCTTCGATGCTGTGGATGTTCCCTGAGCTGCCAAATATCACAGAGATTCATGGATTCCTGGGGAGAGGCAACAACTCCTCTCCCAGGAGACTGATAGCTGAAATTTCAAAGAAATCAGTAGTAGCTGTTGCCTCCTTCTGTAGGGATCCCATGGCTCCTGGGATGGGCACCGTGCGGGTGGACACTGCTGTCACCCTGAGTGTCCTTCATGGCTGGTGTGTCCTGGAGTGATAAGGACCCCAGAGCATTTTGAACAGGCAGGGTGACTCACGTTGCAAAAATTTGGAATGCCCTTAAAGGAGGAAGAACTCTGGAACAAAAAGAAAACTTCCAGGTTTTAATTAGAGATAAAGGGCTTGAGTGTATTCGGTCTTCCTCCCGTGCTATAATAAACACCATTTTTCTAAGATCAACCAAGATAACTGCTGTATAATTTATAGTTCCTCCTGGTAAAAAAATTCTCTCAAATGTATACCTGTGTGCCAAAGTGGACATGAATCATTGCTGGTCCACACTAGGCTCTCAGAATGGTTGTAAAATCATCAGTGATACGTCAGCGTAGATAGTTTAATGTGTGTCGAAAGAAAAATGGAGAAGCTGTGGGGGAGGTGGAGGCTTTGGAGGTGACAAGTTCTTGGATGCTTTGTTGCTTTTTACCAGGAAAATAAAGAAAGACCACGTCTGAGTTGAAATCTCTGGAGCTTTGGTCCTTTGCCACCTTGGCTTTCCATTGCTGGGCTGTGAGGAGGTCATGGTGTCACTGCACACCCAGAATCTGTGCTTACGTATTATACACACCAGACAAACCTCGGGTTTATAAGTTTCCCTTGATTTACACTGTGGGGAAAGCAGTGACAGTGAACTCGTGAAATGGACTGCTCGGTGTCACAAAAGGTGTCGGGGTCCAAGATGAGATAGGACTTATCTTAATCTTTAGCTCCCTGTCTTCCAGCCAGAAACTGAACTGCAGCATTACCGTTAGCATTCACAGCACGGTAATTGGTCGTTTGGGATAGGGCCCTCATTGTACAACCTGACCCCCACGCCAAAATATTTACAGCATCAATAAATTGTGTTTCTTTATTGCAGAAGGGTCAGGTACCTGCAGGAATAGACATGGTTCTTGCGGACGCTCCTCCTGAAGAAGCCTTTGCAGCCGTCGCAGCTGGATGCCCCATAGTGTTTGCCGGTTGCCCGGTCCCCGCAGATGGAGCAGAGGGAGCTGATGCCGTTGGTGAGCAGGTTGGTGTTTGCCGATTCGGCTGTGATGGCCTCTGCGGGCAGAGAACAGGGACCATTACACCACTCTGTGATGGAAACCAGAATCAGCTGACAGCAAATCGCTTTTTTTAAGCAAAGCACGCACTGACCCAGCCCCACACACGCATGTCCACACGTGCTTTACTTGCTAGTAAAGCCTCCAGATCGATGGTCATGCTCTTCTCAACCTGAACTGAGAGTAACTCAGTTGCTTTGCTTCTGATACCGGTGTTTTCCTTTGCGTCAGTGAACAGAGAGATCTCAAGCCGCATAACCCAACATGCTCGTGAGAATTTAACGATTACCACTACTTTTCTTGACAGATGCAAAGAAACCTTACCTGGACGTGAGATACACGCTTTCGAGCGATGGGGAGCCACCTCCCCAGTTAGACACCTGGAGAACGTGGTTCAAAGCTGGTGCCCGCAGAAGACAGTGGAAAGAACATCATTAACTTGAATAAGTAGAAAGCAGAGAAGAGGCAGCAGAGGCAGGGAGGATGAGTTACTTCATCCACATGACAGAGGTGTTGGAGATGAAAGGCTGCTCCTGAGAGCTCCTCTGCAGCTGGAAGACAGAGACGGCAGCTCCCACAAGGGTCACTTTAGTTCTCCTAAGTCTGGTTCCTGCTTTGAATTGCCCTCTGAAGAGGCTCATTGCTTTCCACTGGAAAAGGGGTACAGGAAGATTGACCTTCTAAATTAGGGACCTAAAATTAGGTCATTTTAATGCCCTCTGTCGTGCCTCTGTTTGCACCCGCTCATTTGGGGCAGGAATAGCTCTGCCCCTGCCTGGCCTGTGTATACACTGCTGAAAACTCCCCTTTAAACTTCTCCCTTGGCCTTAACCACCAGACTCGCTGCCCTCTTAATCCTCCTAATTTGAGGCACAGCTTGGGGAAGGAAAAAAAAAAATGGGAAAAAAAAAAAAAAAGGAGACGCTTGAGAAGATGCAGATGACAGTGTTTACATCTCGCCGAGAGGAAGAATGTTTGTGGAGTCTGTCCTGACCTGGGCACTCACTGCAGGACAGTTTTATGAATTTATTGCACCTCTGGGAGCATGTTCTTCGCTCCAGGGGAGCCGATCTCGTGCTACAGTGACCTCGGCAAAGTCTCTGGGACAAGACGCATCCTGCCTCGCGGAAGAGACAGGCGGTGATGAGAAAAGCTCAGATGCTGTCGTATTGAGCAATGACAAAACTTAGAGAAAATTACTCAAAGGGGAGGAATTGGCATCTGATCCGGACAGTCTAGAGAAAGTTTTCTAATGCATAATGCATAAAAATAGCTTTGGGTAATCCACACACGACGTGTACATATACAGCGAGAGAAAGAGAAGGCTATTTTTGTGTATGAATACGCATCAAAAATTTATAGTGAAAATATTTGCCATGCAATGAAAATTGCAATCAAAAGCCAAAAAAAAAAATCCAATAAAGCTTTAGTTTTTCAAAAACTGGGAAGTTTTTTAGCTAAGACTAAGATATTTTTAGCTAAGACTTCACAAATGCAAAGGTCAGACTTCCTTTCACCCACTCAAAAAATCCTTTTGGTCTATATTTCACCTTATAACGTATGGATGAATAAATACGTAGGTTGTAGCACGACGGGAGCAACGTGACAAGAAAGAATGACAGCATCACAGTCCTTCTTATGTCATAAAGACAGGAATTGAGATTTACCTGTTCCCAAAATCCATGTAAGATGCTCCCAGCTCTGACATTTGTCAGTAAGTGGCACTTGGGTCCCTTGGGAACACTGTCTGCATCAGAGGTGCTTAATGGTAATTTACATTGATTTTTAGGTTTTTTACATTGATTCTTCATTTTATTTTGCTTGATAACTCAGTATGAAATGAGCTGTACTAGAATATTCCTCCGAGGGTGACTGTACTGATAAACATTGGTGCATCTGTTGCTCCATCTTCTTTGCTGAAAGAACATATGACCATAAACAAATGCGCCGAGCACGCTGGATTCCACTTTAAAAATTGCATAACAAAAATAAAGATAAGAAGGCCAATTTTCTCTTTGCTCCACTCGTGCTTTCTCTACTGACTTCAGAGGAATCAAGCCAAAGTCATACAGTTTGGGTCTCCAATGGACCCTTCATCCTTTGGCTGGGTCCAGATTGCAAAATGTTCCTGATGCTGGAAAGCATTTACTCACCAGAGAAGACTTTTTTCCCTATGTGAGTAGGACACGTGAGGAGCTGCTTGCTGATGTAAGGAAGAAATTAATAATCTGGCCTTAAACCAAGTATTACTGGAGGAAGGACCATCAGCACTGAGCATGAGAGGGCCCATGGAAGTTAGCACATCAAATTTTGCCCTCACTTGTACCCATGAAAACACAGACAAGCCCATGGGTTACAGTTGAATCAGAGAATCATTTGGTTGGAAAAGACCTTTAAGATCGTTGGGTAACCCTATGTTGGGGCAGATAGATAGCTAAAAGTTCAGTCCCTGCTAGGTGTCCTTTTCAGCTTGGTTGAACGTGAACAGAAACTTAAAAATAAATAAAAAAAAGAAAAGCAAAGCCCTAAGCCAGTACGCACATGTTAATTAGGATGATAAATTTTAATTACAAAATCCAGTCATCAACTAACGATGAGTTCCAAATGAGAATTAGCTCAGGGAACAGCAAAGGCACAACCAATATCGCGTGCATCAGAAGACTGTTTCGATGTGGCTTTCAAACCCACCCAGTATTTGGGGAATGTCTGGTTTTTCCCTGGACTGATCACTGCTAGGAAAGGCAGAGGGAAGCCAGGATCCCTGCCAGCACAGTCGCCTGCCTGCGAAATCAGCTGAAAACTGTCAACCGTTTACTTCAGCCCTGCCTGACACAAGCGATAACCTGCTCAGAGCTTCATTTAAAGTGTCGTGCCTCTCTAGAGGGGTTGCTACCTGGAGCTCAGCACCGTACTGAGATGGGCTCAAGGGCTGCTAGGACGGATCTGGTTGGAGTCCAGCTGGCTCACAACAACTGAGACAAACTCACAACTGTCCTCACCACCCTGGAGAGAGATGCTCAGAGATGTGTATTGGTTACAGATGCTCATGACCATGGTATAACAGAACAGTTCCTAAGCTATGCCACGGTGCCTCTGAAATTTCTCCTGGAGAGATGCAACTGGTGACATTCTCCAAGAAGAGACCATAACTCATCTTGACCTTGCATGGGTACCAGGCTGAGCTGAAGACCTGTGGTTGTGGCCAGCCTCCTCACTAGGACTGCCCTGGACATTCAGTGGCAGAAAAGTCTGAAGTTTCAACCATCTTTTGTGAGTTCTATATAAACAGCGTGCAGACTGGGAACTACAGCCTACTAATGCTGAGGAAAGTATCCCAGCGGTTTCAACACCTTGGGGGTCAACCAAGCTCGCAACCGAAATGCATACAGATTTTTGTTACCTACTGCCTCTGTATGCAAGTCATTACCTAACCAGGGCTGAAATGAAGGTGCCAGGTTTTACAGCGATAAGAAATGACAGTGAGGATGGTCCCAGTGAGGATGCTGCAGGGGAATGGTATCTGGCTTCCATTCAGAGCTGGAGCTCTGCGTGATACCTGGCCACTGCAGACCTCTTTGCTGCCTTTCCTTTCAGTTATGTTCCCGGCTACATCTCTTCTAGATGCACATTGTATAGGAGAATTACCCTGCAATGGCTTTTGCTTTTATCTACCCAGAAATCCAAACTAGTCTTGGTGCACATAATTTGCAGCTAACAAATCCCCGAATTACACGTGCTGGGCTAGAATGTAAAGCGATCATAAATGCGGGCTTAGGGCATGCACACATCGTCAAACTCGGTGGCCAAAGCCAGCATTGCAAAACCTGTGCATACAAACGTAGGGCTGGACGGGGGCTAGCATGGAAGCCCTGGCCATGTGCAGGTCAGCTGCTTTCTACATCAGCTTTTAGCAAATAGAGGTGGAGTTTTTGAGATGTAAAACATAGCTTTGATTTACTGATCGCAAATCCTACGGTAACAATGACGAAGAGGCCAGCCAGAAAGGCCAGAGCTCCTTGCAAGCACGCGTGCAACTTCAGGGATGGTCGGGAGCTGTCAAAATATCTTTGATGGCTTTTTCATGGTCTGAATTGGGTCAGACTGCCGCGAGGCTGGGAATGGTGTTTCGCCAGCATTGTGCCAAAGTCCTGAGGATCAGCGTGGTGTTTGAGTGCTGAGATGGGAAAATGAGTACTACCGCGTGAGAAAGCGTTCGCCGACACTCAACTAAAGAATTAGAGCAATATTTCAATAATGCTTCATATTTTAAGCAAAATGACAACTCTGACAAGAGCGTGAGGAAATGGGTATTAACAGCACATAAAACCCAAGTGAGAATACGGCTTGTAATGCCAGCCAAGGTAAAGGAAACAAGTTTGTATGAAATGGGGAAATTTCTGCAGTTACAACACATATTTTATAAAGGAAAGACAGGATTAGCATTGATTTTTGTTCATTTCCTTTTGCCATTCTTTCTATTTAAAACAATTTTTTATACTCCTCCTCTACTCCCATAACGGATTCTATTCTTTATTTTGAATTAGTCTCCAAATATTTGGCAAATTATGGGCTTCTTAAAGGTGGAAAATACAAAATATATATCTAGGCAAATCTCAAAACGATAACAACTTCCTGAAGCAGAAAGCTTAGCACCAGCAGTGCTCCACATCATTAATCAACCCAAAATGTTGATGAAATAATATTCCAAAGAAGGAAACAGTTGGTTTTAAGAAAGCATGACCTTATTTGAAAATATTCTAATTTTCATTTTAGAAATTGTTCAGAATGTAAGAAACAGTCCTGAGTCCGTTAAAATAAATACTGCAGCCCTTCCTGTTCGTGTTTATGTAGAGGGCAAAACTGCCGTTAGATTTAGTAGGGGAAATAATACAGAATAATCTTGCACAGTGGGAAAGATATGGTTTAAAACAATGCAGTATATTTTTAAAAAACACCTCAAATGAGATTATTTCTTGACTCTAACAACTTGGAAAATGTTTCTGAAACTACAGGGTATCTGTGTGAGCTGCTGTGTTGGGTTACCTATGGGAACTGAGCTCAGCTGGTTAGCAATAGATCTCCATGCATGGACGTTTCAGGTCTTTTTTTGAAGTTATTTTTACGAACTGTAGAAGAGGACACTTACCCAAGACAAACAAGCTAATTTCAAAACAGCTAGTTCCTGAGAGAACCAGTTACTCATTAACAGCTAGACAAATAACACAATACTGATCTAGATAAACTTCAGAAAAAACTCAACCTGTCAGTTCCACAGCATGAAACAACAGAGAGCCCCAGACAGCTTTTGGTAGTTAATTTGCAAAATTATATTGAACTTTGAGGAAATTTGTACCACTCTAAAAAGTTAAAAGTATCTCGTCGTTCAGCAGCAAGTAACGGAGAGAAACATCTGGGTTAAATAACATTTCTGGAGTAGGATGGCAGATGGAAACCTTTCTGCAAGAATAAGAAATAAGATCCAGTGTGTCTGGGTCTGGCAAAAAAAATATTGAAAATCTTTTATTTAGGGACAGACAGAGCCTTTCTTGAAGTCAACTTTAAACTCAAATTTCTTTGGGCCTTTTAATTCCACTTGTCTCCGGACATCCCCCCATATCCCACAACGATAAGTCTAACCATTTTATATTGCAGGCGATAGCCCTACTGAAACTCTGACGTCTTTTGATGAGACAGCTAACGAGCAAACGTGAAACCCTGAAGATCCCATCTTAATTTCACTAAGCTTCTTAACAAATTAAATGAAATGCTGCCGAAACTGTCCAAAGGCATTGCTAACACTGGAATCTCATTTGGTTACATGATTGCTTTCATGCTATATGACCAAAATGTCCTTTATTTTTCACACAGTGAGCAGTTAATTTCACAGAATAGTGTTTGCTTTGTGTCAGAGTACTTTTGACTCCTCAAACCCTAAATATCACGCAATACGCTTTATTTCTGCGAACAAAGCGGAAGTCTTTGCCTATGAACGCTCACGCCTCGCAGCCAAGTCCTTTGTGTGCTATACAGGCTTTTAGATGATCTTGGTAGCCAGGAAAAAATATAAGGCAAGTAACGATTTGGATATTGCTTCTCAATCTAAGTTCCTAGGAACAGTTAAATTGGACACATGGTGTATCGTCTGAGTAATAGACAAATGTCATTTGAGACGGCATTTTTTCCCAAGGATTAAATATGAACCTAAGACATATATGGGCATGAAACACACATTTTAAGGAAGAAATATTGGTAATAACTCCTCTCATAAGTCATACAGGGGGACAAACCTGTGGTGTGCCATGAAGAGCTCTACCAACATTTGCAATACCTTGTGGGCTCTGCAGGACAGGACACTCAGCCCACTAAGGAGAAGAATAACTCAAAATAGGACCAGCAAATAAAGGGCTCCCAGTTCAGCCCAAACATAACTGCAGATGCAACAGAAGTTGACAGGTCAGCTGCTTAAATATTGCCCCTTCCACCTTTTGCCCCACACCTCCTACCTGCCTTTCCTAGGTGTTCAGCTTTATAACAAATGTAGTGGAGGTTATTCAAGAGGAAGCGAACAGAAATCTCACCGGTGTTATTGGGGAGCACCCGAAGGTTGTCAAATTCCAGCATGGTATAAGAGGAGTCCAAGGAGTCGACATAATCTGGCATATCCATGTCCATGATGGACTGACAAAGCTTCATTATTACTTGTCAACAGCAAGGGAAGCGGCAAAAAACAGCCCTGCTGTCAATCACGACCAAGGTTTCCTCCGCAATGAGAGACACCCCAGCCCTCGCGACGACAAATCATTACCCAGCTCTGCCCGCAGTCCCCTCCCCGTGCCAGGAGAGAAGGGACGAATCCATTCCCTCTCGCGCACGCAGTCCCCTCCCTTCCTGGGGTGCATCTGTGCTCTCTCGGTCCTGATAATATGATGTAGATAAGGCCTAGACTCAAGCGACTTGGATTGCATCTTCGGGTCAATACAGCCCATTTTATGGCTGTTCCTGCGCAAACATTTTGAAAAGGGCTGCGGAGAGGCGTTCGTGCACATGCGCCGCTCTTCCAGGGCGAAGCAGTGGTCACGTCAAATAACACCCATGCCGATGTCACCTTGCTCGGCTGCCAGCCCTTGGGAAAAGACCAAATGATGTCGCTTAAAGCTGGTCAAGACAATGAGGCAGTGTCACCACTGGCTGAAGACCATCAAGATAGGTCAGTGTTGAGAACCTGCAGCATTGCCAGCAACAGTGCTGCACACCAGATCACACCTTGAGTTACTACTGGAAGGGAAAAAGGAGGCTTCACTACAGCCGTCCGTATGGTTTCACCTTGCCCCATAGGCAGAGGGGAGGTGACTTCTCCCACCCACCACCCACTGTCCCTGTCACCTGCGTCTTCTCCCTCCTGACTCCAGGCAGCCCCAGTCTCCCAGAGCTCCCATTGAGAAAGAGCTCGGTTGTGGTTACGAGTTGTTAGGGCAGAAGGTTTCAAGCAATGGCAAATGATGAAAATGGAAAAGGCTGGAAGGAACCGGGCAGACTCCCTTGCAGATGTGTGGTGTTGCGTTTCACGCTGACCCATGCCTGGTTTTTCTGGGAAAGGCCCGTATTATGGAAGTACAATTCCAGTTTTTCCCCACAGGACTGTGCTTTTTTTTTAATTTACTGAATTTTGCACAGAAGTTCTTACCTTGTTAAGACTCAGGAGCTGTACTGCAAAATCCTGGAAATAAAACACAGCCATGCAAAGCGATGTAGCTTGAAGTGCTTGGTTTATTCCCGGTTTCATCTTCCAGATGCCTTCCCTGACATTACAGTTCCTTCTCCAGTGACGTTGTTTTGTGTCAGAGGGCCTTTCCTTTCTCTGAGCTGTTCTGCAAGATCCAGTCCAACATCCTGTTGAATCTGGAGGAAAAAAAAAAGAGTCTTGAGAAATAGGGAGACGTGTTGCCAGAAAAGGAGCCTTGGCCAAAAGAAGAGGATTGCCAGACTGCCTGAACTCTCACTGAACCGAGGAGCAGGGCGGCCCTATGTATCCTAGCAAACTCCACATAGCAAGAAATACGCCGAAACTGAGTTTTGAAATGTCTTAGGTATACTCATTTTGATTTCATCCCCATTTCACCTTTTTTTTTAATGTATTTTTCCATATCCTGGGGACTTACAGTGGACGTTGCAATGGGTTAACTCTAGACAGGCTTTTCCCCTATAAAGATTGGGTGCAGGAACGCTTAGCTTTATTTTCTTATCATTTCTGGGGCATAAAATAATTTCATGTGCCATAGATATTTTTGTTTCCTTCTTTCCTTTTTTAAGAACATGTTGTAACTAGTGGTACACAAATTACTCCTTGGTTAGATAAGACATTATGTTTTTATCCTTGGACTATGCCCCCAGGCTCTCAGTAATGCCAGCATCAGCTAAGTTAGCATCTGATTAGTCATTCTTGCCTCTTACTCAATGTCACTCTTGATTATGCCTATTAATCTGGCACATTTTTTTGAACTGAGCTATGGGCACAATCCTGCCTGATTCTCAGCACTCTGCTACTATCGCAGCTAAGAGTTCTCAGGTTTCTACAGTTCCGGGGGGGTTTTGTATGGGTTTCTCACAGTTAATAAGGTCACACTGGTATTCACCATGCTTTTGGGCAGTTGTGGCCCAGAGAGAAGACATTTGGGCTCCTGCCTTGATATTGACAGGCACTGGCTTCAGAGATCCCTCAACGTTCTCGATTTCTCAGTCCAAAGTAAGGGTTAAGGCTTATTTCCAAAGAAAGCTGGGCAGCGAGGATGTGCTTGGCCATTTTTCATCCTGGGAACGAGAAAAGGGTATTGGGAATGAGAAAAGGTTACAGAGCAAATTTCATAGTTCAGGACCAGGTTTCAACATCACATCCGTATTGATAATCAGGACTGACTTGTTATGGAAGGTGGTGTCGGAGCGATACTACACGGCATTTCTATTTATTTCAAACAGATGTCAGCGCCCTGTTCCAAACCACTCCAGCACAAAAGCAGCCCTGAAGGGCACCGAAACTTTGCTGAGGGCCGAACAGTTTCTTCTTTTTCCTTTCTCTGCTTTCTTACATCACTTTCTGAGTCACAGCTGCAATTGGGCTGTGATCTATTCAAGGCTGGGATGGAGTTTTATTAACATCAGGAGAAATGTATCACAGAATCACAGAATCACAGAATCATTTGGCTGGAAAAGACCCTTAAGATCATCAAGTCCAACCGTACCTGTCCACCACTAAACCATGTCCCTAAGCACCTCGTCTGCCCGTCTTCGAAATACCTCCAGGGATGGAGACTCCACCACCTCCCTGGGCAGCCTGTTCCAATACTTGACAACCCTCTCCATGAAGAAGTTTTTCCTAATATCCAATCTAAACCTCCCCTGGCACAACTCGAGGCCATTGCCTCTTGTCCTATCGCTTGTTACTTGGGAGAAGAGACCAACCCCCACCTCACCACAACCTCCTCTCAGGCAGTTGTAGAGGGCGATGAGGTCTCCCCTCAGCCTCCTCTTCCCCAGGCTGAACAACCCCAGGTCCCTCAGCCGCTCCTCACAGCACTTGTGCTTCAGACCCTTCCCCAGCTTCTGGACACACTCCAGCACCTCAATGTCCTTCTTGTAGTGAGGGGCCTAAAACTGAACACAGCACTCGAGGTGTGGCCTCACCAGTGCCGAGTACAGGGGAAGGATGTAGCTCACTTTGAGGTGCCCTCACACCTTCTCAGGACTGTTCATTATCACAACAAAGCGGACACCTGTCCCAGCCAAGAACCAGAAAACCTCTAGCTGGTTTCTTCATTACCTTACAATGATTTAACCTGATAGAGTGGACCAGCTGGAGAGCTAGGGAGAGATCTCTCTCCAGTTGACCTCAAGCAAGTGTTAGGCATGCAAACCTGCTCTTGGAAAGCTACCTGTGATGTAGGAAACAGGATGGTGGCAGGTGGGAGAGGGCTGGTGTTTGGCTCTCAGTGCTTTGACATCACCCTGAAGGACAGCAAACCTGCAGTCCCTTTGCTCTCCTCACCAGCATCTTCCAGGGTGTCCACAGGACGTGCATCAACCTCGGTCAATCTCTGGTGGAAACACGTGACGAGCACACAAGAGGCACTTTGGGGACAGGAGAAATCTCAAATCCTTTAAGAAGCGGGGCAACAGTAAGGAAAGATTTGAAGGTAGAGATTTGTGGGGCTGATCAACAGCTGTCCTCTGAGACAGTCTTCCCAGGACTTGAGCTCCACATGGGTCACAGACACAGCAGCTCTCGAGGAGCTACTTCAGCTACATCTGCATGTGTCTGCAGGCTGTGTGCAGGTGCTCTGTCCCTCCATTCTACTACATTGAATGCATGAGGCTCTGGGAGAAACTCCTAGCTTCTGGGGTGAGAGAAGACCTGGTGGGACCCAAGCCAGGCTCTGATCTTTCTCCATCATCCATTTCTAACCTTCTCTCAGTGCAGAGAAAAGATGGGGCAGCTCAGGTCCTTGCATAAGCCAAGTGCTGACCACCGGTAAAGGTAACTCCAACATGATTCAGAGATATTAACCCCAGTAAGTAGATCTACGGGTTTGAAGAGCTTTCACCAGAACTGATGAGGAAAGCAAAAAACCATCTGCCTGTCCCATATTGTTCCCTTTTCTCACCCAAAGGAGGAGGAGGACCATGTGCGGGGAGCATGTGATCAGCACAGATGCCCCGCATGCCAGTCTTAGCAAGAAGCCATAAAGAGGGGAAGAACTTCTGTATAAGAGCACTCCCTCTGGGCTGCAGAACCGACGCTTGCGTAGCTGAGTTGACCACGATGCATTGCATACAGAGATAACTGCATTTTTTCAAAACACCCTGCTGGTTTTCCAGCGAGGGGACAGGACTGGGGGCATCTGTCCTTTCCTTGGGTGCTTGGGCATTGACTCACCTGCCCAGGCATCCTAGGTGTACGGATAGCCAAAGGCGAAACAGGATGGTAAAACACAGTCTTCCCAGTTTGCAAATTGATGTCAATCCTCCTCCATACGGACATAAGCCTCTTTTTAATAAGTTTTCCATTTATTCCTTTTTTGACTCAGCAAGGCTGGATATAGCTGGAGGCTGCAGGGGAAAGGGGAGAAGGGAGGAAAAAAACCAGAGTTATGTTTAATAAAACCAGTATGAATGTTCAAAGATAGTGCTCTGGGAAGGAATCAATATGGTTTCTCATATGTACTGCGGAGAGGACAGAGGGCAGGCTCTGACAAACACATGGTCCCAATAAGACAACACGCTTAGTCCTAGAAATAAAATTCAGATGCTTTTGGGAATGCTTGTTAAACAAGATGAAGTGCAGAAAAGATAAGAACTCTTTGATTAATTAAGAGAGACTACAAAGTACCCCGAGCAAGCTATCAGAAACAACATTTCTTGGGGGAGGTAAGTGGTGGGAGAAGACGTTTGCAAGCTATGGCAGCTGCACATCAATCTCTAGAGGCTGGTTTTTAAAGGAACGTAACTCTATGCTGCGTATGGGGAGAGGTCTCCGAGACACTAAAGCCTAACGAAAGACTTGTTGCTATGCAAAATGATGAGGCAGACTTAAGCCACTAACTGTACTTTTGGCATAGAAGTTTTCTTCTTTTATTCTTAGAAGCACATTTAAAAGCCCTACCAGTGTTTTGAAGATTTTCTCCATCTGAAATACAGCAATAATTATACTCTTTCCTGAACTTGCAGGGATTAGTGAGCATAAATCCACCAATGTTCGGGTGGTTCTCAGGTACCAGAAGCAACGGTAGCCATAAAATCACCTACTTGGAGAGAAGCTGTCTGGATAAAAACGATAATTGAAAGACAGAAGTCAGTAAGGCCTTTTTTCTGGGTAATGTATAATTAGAAACGATATGCTTCTGAGATTATAAGCAGTGTGAAATCATATCATTAGCATGTAATTACAATGGCAGACATGATAAATTTATCTAGACCAGTTGTCTATTAAATCAATTCCCTCCTTTCTTGGGTGCAGTTTCTTAAGGTATGTATCACTGAATGGTATCTGTGACACAGCAGCAAAATCTCTCTTTACATTTTCAGGTATTTCTTCTTACAATGAACATCACATTTCCACAGTGCTGTGACTTTCACAGTATAGCGAGGGGCTGCTTGGTCTTCCAGCTGTTATCTTCTACAAACGTTTTGTCTGTGCAGTGATTATTCATAAAATAAAAATAGTTTAAGAAATTTCTTGGGTAGCGTCTTTCTATTTTTCCAAAAAAAGCATCAGGCCAATTAATTTACTGTGTTTTAAACTCACTGTATGTTTAAAAAGCAGGACAGTCACGCAGGTACCTATTAGGAGTGTCAATGTCATGGCAGCCTGAGCTGAAGGTCATGGGACTGATCATGGGGGATGCTGATGAGGTTTAAGGCTGTGGTCCTGGGCAACAGCTATATGGACCACCATCAGTTCCAGCCTCATCCACTCTCTGAATAGGTGGAAACCCAACGGAGGCAAATTACTCCATCAGTGGCACTGAAGCTCAATAATTTATTTCTTCCAGTGCTGTGAACGACGTATGTGAACAAATCTCATGAAATGAGATTTGGCTCCTGCTCACTTCTCTACAGTCTCCAAAAGGCCCCTCCACCCCCAACTAATACCATTCGCATTAAAGCTAATGTCAACTGACCAAGAATCAACAAGTCCCCCCAAAAAAAGGGTTAGCCAAAACCCTCAACACAGCTTGGGTTTGGCTTGGCGGCAGTTTTGCATTAGTGCTCATTTCACCCCCTGCTGGAAACCCATCCTTCAGTAGCTGTGCCTCAAAGACCTCCAGGTATGACAGAGATCCTTTAGAGTCCAAACCCACCAAATCTGGGGGTGTTTAGAGGCATACTAAATTTCTGGAGTAGTCGTGAGTCACACGCTGAGGTGGTGAGCAAAATCTGAGTAAGGACATAGGCTTTTCTCTGCAATGGCTTGACAGCGTCTCCAGCAGGGATGGCATTAACCATACAGCCTTCTTCAAGTCCCTATGATGGACATGATGGACAATGATGTGATGGACATGGGATAACATCACCCATCTTACATGAGGATGGAGAGGAGAAAAGCAAAAGATCAGGACTTTCACCTCATTTCTCTCCAGACAAACTTAGTTTGCTTTACTGCTGCCAAACACATTCATTTACATTTACTCATTTTGCTTTTAGATCAATTAGATTCAATCTTCCGTAACAACCCTTTGGGGAAACCAGAAAGTTAAGCGAGCTCCAATCACTATGCTGAAAAAATTCCTTTAGGATGATTTTACAAAAAGCCAACAAAACAAAAAACCCACCAAAAAACTTCTTCCACCAGGTTTGAATGACAGATTCTGGTCTTTGCAAATTGTCAAACACAAATCACACAAAGACCCTACTGCCAGCAACGACTTCAGGTTGGTTAATTCATAAAATTCCCAGTTGTTTCACTGATGTACTCACTGTTCAGTGCAGAAGAAACCTGAATTGAATTTGGGGAATAAATCTAAGATGCTTTACATTCTTCTGGTGACCAAAGGTTAACCTGATGGCTTGTTCTTTCTGAGTTCATACAACTTTCGTTCTCGGCTACAGTGTGTTTGGCCAAGGCCAGAATTTCAGAAGCGCCAAGCGCTCATTTACGTTTCTAAAAATGAAACAGCCTGAATTTCAGATCTGTTGAGAAACGGGAGCTCCCACTGGGAATAGCAACTGGATTTGCAAAGATATCTTCATGTAGCCACAGGTCACTGGTGTTTTAGAAATAAATCCCCTTTTTTGGACATCTGAGTAAAATCTGAGTAAAACCTCGTTTCCCAGTCTGCATGGGGTCTCCTGGAGTCCGATGCCCTTTACAAACCTGTCCCTTGCTGGCAAAGGCTTCATCGCAAACACCTGATGCCTGCATGCACCAGTTTGAATTTCTCTTCTTTGTTCTCCATAAGCAGGGGTAAGTTCTCAGAAAGAGGAAATGCCTGCAATATTTTTGAAATGGCGTCTTTTTCCTCACATCAACAGATACCTCTATCAGTGGGTGTTCCTTGGGGACATTTCAGAGGGCTTCTTGTTTCTTTTCCTTTCTTGAAAGAGATCAGCTGATCAACACTTGAAATAATTGTGGAAAAAAGGGAACAAACTTCATTAAATACTTTTTGGGGAAAAGAATATTTGTTTCAAAATGATTTCTCATTTGTAACTGAACTTTGAAAGTCACAGAAGAGAGGGAAATGGAAATATTTAGTAATGAACAAAATGAAAAGTACCTAAAGGACAGAAACAAAACATTTTGGTTCTTATTTTTGTTTGCAAGCATCAGTCATGGTACCAGCTTCTGACTTAAATTTGAGACCCTTGGCAACTTGGTTTCTGCTCAGTGCATGTGGCTGAGATGTCAAAAGTCATAATCAGCTTTATTTTACCTTCTATAACTAAGAGGAAAGTTATGTCCCAAGTAGGAAAACTGAAAAATTTGGAGGAACAACACATTTTGTCTGAAAAGATAAGAATTTCAGAATAGATTGCATCTGACACCATCAACTCATGAAAGCATTAACACTTTTGTGAAACTCCAGCTCACTCACCAAAATTAACATGTAACTTATTTCAATTAACTTATTTTAGTGTCTCACAGGTGAAACTTGTCACAAGGTTTCACTCCCTGGCAGGGAAATGCTCTGCTTGCACTTATTTCCTACAAAGATGACATTCACTTCTTTTCCACGTGAGTCTTTCCTAGGCTGGGCTTACATGGGAAAATCCAGACTCAAATAATCGCAGGACTTTGGGCCGAGCTCTGCTCTGTCTTAGACCAATCCAGCCCAAACTCCTCCAAACTGCCAACATACTCAACACTGAATAGAAAGCAGAAAACACACATTGGAGCATGCATCTGGAGAACCAAAACGCATGAAGAAAACCAAAGGAGAAGTACCCAACCTTCCAGTCCTTCCCTCATTCACCCTCTTCATTGCCCTTGGGATGAGATGTTCCCCACATGCTAGTCCAGATTTATGCCAGTCAGAGCAGACCACCTACTCCAGACCACCGTCTACCGCACCAAGCAACTCAGTTCTCCTAATTTTCACCATCCCAGTCTAAGGCTTCATATCTGGATTGGAAATGTCAGTACCTCTGCAGCCACTAAAGAATTGGCATGTCGTAGAAACATAGAATCGTTTAGGTTGGAAAACACCTTTAAGATCATCGAGCCCAACCATAAGCCTAGCACTGCCAAGTCCAGCACTAAACCATGTGCCTAAGATATCTATGGATATATGGGTATCTATCTCTGGGTAGTGCCAATGAGCAACAGTGCAGGTAAAATATTAGAATCATAGAATTGTTTAGGTTGGAAAAGACCCTTAAGATCATCAAGTACAACAGTTAACCTAGTACTGCCAAGTCCACCACTAAACCATGTCCCTAAGCACCACATCTACCCGTCTTTTAAATACCTCCAGGGATGGGGACTCCACCACCTCTCTGGGCAGCCTGTTCCAATGCTTGACAACCCTTTTCGTTAAGAAATTTTTCCTAATACCCCATCTAAACCTCCCCTGGCACAACTTGAGGCTGTTTCCTCTCGTCCTATGTCCAGAGGGTGATTGATCCCAGACTGAGACAGGTGTCCAAGGGACCGGGGATGAATTGCACAGTGATGTCAGTCTCTCTAAACAGAGTGCATGGGGAGCGTAGGTGACTTACACTCAACCTGAAATTTTTTTGGAAGGTGAAGTCACATAAGACGAATTCCCCCTGCCAACAGAGAAAATGACACACAGAGCCATCAAGAATTAGCCTGGATTCCTCAGCCGTGGGTGACGTCGACCTGTGACTAAAGCAAATACCCCAGCGTGAACCAGGGCTGGCAGCAGGACAGGAGAGAGGAGCCAGGGAGAGGGCAGCAGCGTTACCTCACCAGCTGCTGCTTGGAGTAGGTCTGGGGCTCCTCTGGAGCACTCCGCTCCCTGTGGGCAAGTTTTTTGGCTTTTCTTGCTGAAAACAACATGCCATTAGTCAGGAGTAACCAACCTTGAAAAGAGTATTTGCTACGACTCCCATCTCCCCTGCGAGTGACATTCCTGCTGCTTCAAGCTTTTTCGGTTGCAGTGTTGACACTTCTTCAGATCTGTCATTAGCTCAGCTGAAGAGAAAACAGAAACGCTATTCAAGACCCAGATCCAACGTGGGAGGTTAGGAGCGCAAATTCTCACTTCTCGCTGAAAGCACGATGAGCGTTTTATGTTGCTGTTGTTCTTTCTATTTTAGGGGATGCCCTTATTATTTTTATAAGCCCTTTTCTATCATATAAAGCACCCTTTTTAAGGTATTCTTCTATCAAAGTCATGCTCATAAATCTTAAAACATAACCTCCCACATTTCAAAAAATTAACCCAGGACTTAGATTTTGGCTTGTACCTTACAAATTCCTAGTCGTGGGTCTACAAGAATTTACCTTTTTCCTTGATATTCTTTTGTATTTTAAGATTTCTGTGGTGGAATCTAGATCCAGCTTTACCACCATGAGGATTCAAATTCCAAAATCCACCTTTTCCAGTTGTAAGATTTTGATTCCATTCCCCTCTGTATCTTCACAATATATTTTTGGTACATGAGAAAACCATCAACAGATTTTGGCTCATTTCCAGAAAAGCATCAAGAATGAGTTGACCTTTGGCTGTGATCATCTGAATCGTCACCTGTGTTACAGTAAACAGAGGAACTGAAAACAAGGTTCCTACCAGGGAAATCGTGCAGCATTTTCTTGGGCAGTTTTGGTTTCTGTTCTTGTCCCCTAGATTTTCTGGCTTTACCATTCTTCAGATAAATGAATAGTTCAGGACAAATGCAGAGTTCCTCCAAATTACTCCTTTCAGTGTTGTCTTCTAAGTAAACCAAGTGCAAATATAAAAAGCTCAGAAGGGATAGAAGACATACCACTTCAAAAAAAAAACAGGTCAACTCCACTTTAGCTGCACTAATCCATCATATATTTGCACATCTGATCTTGCAGCTCTTGCACACACACAAAGATCTTGTTGGAGCTCAGCGTCAGGGTAAGAAGGAAAAGACGTTCAACCAACATGTAGAGTGCTCTGGAGAAAAACAATTCATTTAAGCAAGGGACTGGAAAGCTGAAACAGGTACAAACCTAAAGAAATATTGGGTTTTTTTAAATGATGGATTATCTAAAATGGGTATCATATCAAAATTAATGAGGCGTTGGGGACAATATCTACGAGTCTTAATGGATAAGCTAAGGGGATAAGCTAAGGGATAAGCTAAAAAGAAAAATGAGAAAATCAATAGGAAAAGATAGTTTAGTCTACAGAAGTGAAGCACAGGAACAGCCCTTATTTTATCTGTTTTTAAAACAGGAGATGAGAAAACCCAGTAGTTCCTAGGAATCACTGCCTCTGCTCCACAGCTACACACCCATAAGTAGTCATTCTAAACCATCCATCTCAGCTCGATGTTGAAAGATAGAAAATGAGTATCGTCAGCAAATATTTAATCCAGCACTGTCATTCAGTAGCTTATCCCGTGGTTCCTTCCCGAACCAAAGCTCTGAGTAACATTAATGGCACTCCAGTCTCTGTGAATGCGGGAAAGAAATGCTGGTATTGGTTGGGGTGCATATTTGTACACTTACAGTCTTTAGCACACTCCAGTGTACCTATCGTCTCTGGCAAGCTATCAGTCCTACATCCCATGGTCATTTTTCCTTTTTTTTTTATGTCTAGTAGGCATATCTTTTAAAAATCACAGAATCACAGAATCACAGAATCTTTTGCTTGGAAAAGACCTTTAAGATCATCGAGTCCAACCGTACCTGTCCACCACTAAACCATGTCCCTAAGCACCTCGTCTGCCCGGCTTTTAAATACCTCCAGGGATGGGGACTCCACCACTTCCCTGGGCAGCCTGTTCCAATGCTTGACAACCCTCTCCATGAAGAAGTTTTTCCTAATATCCAATCTAAACCTCCCCTGGCGCAACTTGAGGCCATTTCCTCTCGTCCTATCACTTGTTACTTGGGAGAAGAGACCAACACCCACCTCACTACAACCTCCTTTCCAACCAACCTTGTAGAGGGCGATGAGGTCTCCCCTCAGCCTCCTCTTCTCCAGGCTGAACAACCCCAGGTCCCTCAGCCGCTCCTCACAGCACTTGTGCTCCAGACCCTTCCCCAGCTTCGTTGCCCTTCTCTGGACACGCTCCAGCACCTCCATGTCCTTCTTGTAGTGAGGGGCCCAAACCTGAACACAGCACTCGAGGTGCGGCCTCACCAGTGCCCAGTACAGGGGAAGGATGACTTATGCGACCCTGCCTTAGTGACCATGAAGAAATCTGATGTAACAACGTCGATAAACCAAGAAGTAGTAGTTTATCAAAATCAATGAATGCCAGATGCATCTTACTCGACTCCTGGAGTTTCAGGATTACTGCATTCATCTATCGGTGGATATATTCTGCCTTCCTCATCCAAAATGAGAAGCTATTTTAAAAGTATTTGGGGCAATTCAGACAGATTTTTCTTTCTCAAAGATTCTCCCACAAAAAAGTGGTAAGTAGACGTATTGACGTGTTGGAAAGATGCTTTTTATGACTTGAAATTGGAGAAATTATTGTAAACATCAAGCTATATTTTCCCCATAATATCCATTTTTGAACACTTCAGTCTCTTCCGGACTGCCTTACTCATAATTGCTGCTCTCTCAGACTAGTGGGTATAGTAAAAGAAAGTGGCTGTTTACTGAGTGACAAATACACACATACACAAAACTCCTAGTTTCACAGATGTTTTCAGGAAACTATAACCCCTGATAAATCTTTGCAGACCACTGAGATGAATAATATTTGTGGATGCATTTTTGAGGCTACCAAACTGGAGAGGTATTTGTGGCTGCGGGCTTTAGCACTCACATGGAAAAGTATGTTTTCCTTATATCCATCGTATAGGCTATATTTTTCACATCTGTCTTTAATTAGACCGATTTCATATCTTAAAGAGTAAGTGACATCAAATGAATCATTTAGAAATTGGAGTTAACCAGCAAATGACACAGTCCTCTTTTTTTTCATTTGTGAGTAGCCACAGTGTCAAAATTCCCTCAAAGCAGTTTTTAGCAAATCTTCTGAACCCAAATGTGTAGCAAACGTCACGGTCTCAGGGGCAGATCTGATATGCGTTTTTATGCCATATACCAACTTACATGACCGGCGGTCACATTGAACCAGTCGTTTTTTTAGGGAATAGCACTGAAATCAGGAGGGTTTTGCAGATCATAATCTGATCCACTTAGCTCAGTGGGACTACCTGGATTCAAAAAGTATTCGGATCTAGCCCAAATCTAATCTAAAGGGACACACTAGCTGGCAAGTTGCACAAAAATCTTCATTTTATCCAAATGACCTCATGGGTCTGAACCAAGTTTCTCCACCGTCTACTTCTCGGCCCCATGCCAGTCCGCTGACAAGCAAGATCCTTCCTAACTGGAGACCTGAGCCCGTTCAGAGGTACGTATTTACTGTGACGTGTCCCATAGCTTTGGGAGGCAGTTTGAGAAGAGTGCAACAAAGGAGGAAGCTCATCTCTGTTCTTCACAGACCTACTTGGACAGGGATTTTTTTATTATTGCAATGAATATGACCACAATGATTTAGGCTGAACGAAATACGCAACATCCCGCAGCCCCCTCCAGCCAGTTCTCTGACTCAAAAATGACCATCTGTAAGCTTCCAGATGCCAAAGTCGTTCTCAAATGGAATCATTACATGATCATTTACTTTTGCCCAAGAGTAACAGAGGGATGAGAAATTATGTCTCACACCAAACCTCAATTTCTTATCACCAAAAACGTCTTAGAAAATATCTCTGTTGATGCTGCAGTCGACACAAGTTTTCTGCTTTACCTTTTGCCCACTCCCCAGCTTTGGTTGTGTGTTTGCTCACGTTAAGAAAAATTTCCTAGAAAGCTCGGCGCTTGCTTACCTTGACAGTCAGGGCAGTTACGCTTTAGCTGTTGGTAGTTCGGCTTGTGCAACAGTCATCCCAAGGGGAAAAAATCCCACCAGTCTCACAGAAGCAGTGTCACTGGTTTACCTGCTGTAAATTGGGGGGAAAATAGGAAAGGAGGAAAAAAAAAAAGGCAGTGGCATTTATAGCATATTTTGAAAGAGAAAAGAGAGAATACATACCATGCTATGGCATTAGGATTTTGCAAAGTTTTGAGAATTAGCTGCTAGCTTATATATACATGTGTATATTTATTGCATATAATATATATGTGTATATATATTGCGTATAATATGTATAATGTGTATAGATATTGTGTATAATATATATAATGTGTATAGATATTGTGTATAATATATATAATGTGCATATTATACATGTACCTAAATATACACATAGGATATAAAAGTCATCTTTCCCATCCTTGCTTTGCCTACTGGTTTATCTGATGGCCCAGAGCAGAAGGGACCGGGAAGCGCCCCCGTGCCCTGTCCTGGGTTTACTGTGGGGCTGCCGAACTCAGCGAGAAGCTGGCACATCTGTCGTTTTATTTTCTGTCCAACCTGCATCGATCCTGCCTCCTCACGTTACGTACAATTTTGAAAGAGTGAAGGAAAAATTTAACAGAGGAAAAAGTATTGAAAGGCAAATGGAAGGTCTCTACCGGCTCTAATAATAATTACTTTCAGGAGCCCATGCGTAGGGAGAAGGAGGAGGGGCAGCATCCGTGCTAACAAGATGATCTGCGGTGGCACAGCTGAAGTGCAATTCCAGATAATACACTCAAACTCCCAGCACTACAACTATTTTTCCACTGCCATCTGGAATAACCTCATCTCTGTCCTCTTGTTTGTTTGGGTTTTTTTCCCCAGATATTTCAGAGGGGGAAGGGGGAAACCAGCCTTAAATCCTGGAGGAGCTCCCAAACCCAAGCTTCATTTCTGATTTCAGTTATGTTTAGAGCATAACATGGGTTTGTTATTCTGTGGTCCCTTGCTGAAATAGGTCAGTGTGGCCTCACCAGTTAAAAGCTGCCTGCCAATTATACTTTGCTCCAGGCCAAAATTCTGCATAAAAACACCAATGAAATATTAGCAGAGGGAATAGGTTCTTTATTGCTCTTATTTATATTCCAGCAGCACTTAGGGGATGGATGCTTCTAGACCAGGTGCTGTTCAGAAATGCAGTAAGAAACAATCCCTGCTTATAATAAACAAAGTAGACAAGAGGTAGGAAGGAAAATTAAAGAGTGAAAACAGAGGGCAGATCTGCTCACTCCCAGATGCACGTCTTTCCCGCTGGATCATGCCGCTGCGTTATGAGATGCACCTGAACCCCGATCTCACAGTGCGGGAGAGAGTTTAATCATGCGTCTAATCATTTTGATTTAAAGAGGCACCAAGGAGCCGATCCACAGTACTGATTCCTTTATGCAAAAGAAGGCAGACCATGGCAACTACTGCAAATTATTTAGCAACGTCTTATGGCCCAAGAGACTGTCCATGAACTTAGATAGAGTGAAACAACATCACCATGGACTGAAATCAGTCCATTTTGGGCCAGAATTTCATTGATGCATACAGAATGTACGTATAAAAGAAGATAACTATCACTCGAGGACTGTTTTCCCAATTTTATAAAACACGTCATCTCATCTTTCTCCAGAACATCTCCTGCACCTCTGCTTGCTTCCAGTTAGGACTTTCTAACTTACATTGGCCCCCATGAATAACCAGCCTGACAGCAGTAAGCAATTTACACTCCATAGTTGCAATATTCTATCCATGCACGTAGTTTTTTGGCCCATTTTTCTCCTTAGAAGAATATGCAACACTAATCACACTTTTCCCCCCCAGGAGAGTTGATAGAAACATATCCAAAAGGCATATTTCCCTAGGGAATAGCCTGCTTTAATAAATTCTTATTGTACTGGAAATATTTGTATTTTAATCTGTAAATCAGAGATTAGGCAAAAAGAGTTCTAATATTGCTTAAGCACTTCATGCCAAGCAAGAATTTAATTGTAGTTTAAATTAAAGAAAGAGTGCAATTCATTACTTTTTGTCATACTAAAGGGGCTTGGATGCATTTCTTCACCAAATTGAGTTACTCCAGTTGTATACTGGCATAACTGATAGATGAGTTTAGTTCGAGATATTAAGAAGCCAACCGACATTTGCTGTATGCACAGTAGATGACACTCTGATGTGCATTGCTAAACCACACACTTCTGCTCAAGTATATTTAATCTTTTTACAGAAATTTAGTCTAATCCCTGCTTGAAAAATAAATCCCAAACAAGAGCGGTAATGATACGGGGCTTTCAGAGAAAGCAACGCTTACTCAGCCAAGACCACAACTTGGATAAATTAAATAATGAAGTACACACCTTCAAAAAATTTATTTATGTCTATGTTCCGTTGGCAATCAGATCCCTATATGTCGTGATAATCTATAGACAATGAGATTCAGGCCACTGGTTAGTTTTCCACCAGTGAGAAATTACCAAAACTGGGGGAAAAAACCATTCTCTTAACTAAACGCATGTAAATCTGTACCAGCTCTATTGAAAACCGCTCACCTGAAGAAGTGTTCTTCTACATTTACCATAATTTCAAACAGAATCCAACACAATTCAATCCATCCAGAGCGTAAAGAAATCATGCTTGTAATAACGCATGCCACAGGCACAGAAGAGCGTACAAAGCGCAGTGTTTACATCTCATTTGCTAGGAGTTTTCACTAGCAAAAGCACGCTCATCGTCTGCCTCGGATACCCCGAAGCACTGCTGAACGTGGTAACCCTTCCTGGCGCAAACAGAGACTTCACAACACGTTGCACACCAGATATCGCTTCGGTCTGGCTAATTTAACAAAATCCACTTAAAGCAACTTGATCAAACAGGAAAAGGTTGATCTGATGCTCAGACTTTCCTCTTACTCAAGATGGCAGCAGAGATATTATGAGTCACTTAGCAGAGCTGGCTCCTGGATTTATTTTCTGCACCTCTAATAGGACTGTTCGAGTCACTGGAAACAGATTCGTTTTGGATTGGAACAAGGCAGAATCTCATAGAAAATAAAACAAGAGAGTCAGGAGATGGTTCCGGATGTTACTTACTGTGTCCTGTTGCTCCTGGCCATCTCCACTTCTTTCCACAGAGGAGCACATGATGTTTGCACAGCCTCATTAGAGAAATGACTTGTCTCCAGGTTGCAATATCAGAGAGACAAACTGGAGGAGTATCCTGGAAAAGAAGAAATGGATGATGTGAAACAGATGTTTTCCTTTAATTGCTCATTGCAGATGCAGCCCAGTCACTAATCCACCTGCTATCTTCCCATAGGGATAATTACTCACCCCGTGATCCCGGCCAACTGAGTTTATGTTTTCCATGCCTCATTATACCCATCTCCACTTTGCCCAACAATACGCACCAAAGTGCTGCACAAGTGCAAAGCTTTTATAAACAGCTACATCTTTCTGCACCTCTGTGTAGAGTTTGGAAGCTTTTCCTAGCTTCCCTCATGTCATCGTTCAAAAGCAAAGCCTCTCATACATCTCTTCCCCCAAAGCGTTGCACTTGGTGGAGCTTTTGGGTTCATGAAGCTTTCAAAAAAAAGGAAAAGGTCTCTAACCATAAGTGAAGTGTCGGTAAATACAGGCATTTTCAGTGTGGTTACTTACATACACAGATTCATATGGCAAGTTGGGTTTTCCAGAGAACCTACAGATGTTAATTGAAATTAATAGTGGCATCATGACAGTATATATGAGAGCAGAGCTTACATGTCCCGGCAGCAAATAGGGCACAGTTCATGTCTGAAACCCCTGTTTCTCCTAACACTTTTGTCATAAGAACTGATCAGAAAGACACAGTGAAGGTTGCTGAATATCCAGGTTGATTTTTAATTTGTTCATCCGGTGCTATTCTAAAACACATTTAGCACAGAACGATGGCCAATGTTTACCTATCATTGTCCCTATACATTTCAAGACTCGTACTCAATGACGCTGGTCAGTGAGGACAGAAGCACTTGGTAGCGAGTTCTGGTTGTGCTTAACATGTAATTAACAGTTAAAACCAGCTAATTGAATCAAGAACACAAGCTTCAAGGGATCTCTGCGTGTCACCTACAGCAAGCCACTCCTGGAAGCAGAAGCAGCTCATGTCTCTGACACTGCCATGGTGGCACTAGCTGTCCTACTCACCACCAAGGAAATTTGGGGTTGGTGGAGTGGCTGGCGGGCAAGCAACGGGGGTTGAGAAATTGTCATTGACTGAACTTGATAGGACTGGAAAAAGAACGTGACCTGAGGTACAAGCTTTGTTATGGTCTTCATTAACGCAGCCTTCATCTTTTCCTCTTTTCAAAGGAGCTACTTATTTCTTGCCTCAGGCGAGAGCCAGAGCCAGCTGGAGATAATTTAGTCCTACTTCACTAATGTTGATGTCTCTGGATTTAATATTGGCTTTTCTGGAACCCTACTACGACTCTTTGGCTTGGCGAGGTGGCTCAGGTAGTTATCCTGAGCATAATATTTTGTTAACCAACCAGCTGCAGATCTATTTCAAATACGAAACAGGAATCTGGTCGTCCAGGACTAACAAACCTCCTCAAGCTCTTCCACTGCTTGATGCTCAGCAGCCCCCAGCTCTGGGGAACATCTTCAAAAGCCTTTCAATGAGCAACTTAACTAATGCCTGCTGGAGAAACACACAAAAGCAAAATGAAGTCTTCAGAGAGAAAATCCAGTGGCTGGAGAGATGGGTGGATGCTGCTGGGAACGGCAGAAAGGGAGCTGCAGAGAGCAGGGACGTGCGTTGAGCTCTATCAACGGAGGTCACCATGGACTTTACTCAGCAGAAGTGACATCCAGATTCAGCCGACCCAAACCCCACTGCTGTCCCCATGCCTCATGTTTCCCAGCACCCCCGGGGGCCTGTGAATACCTGATTCAAAGGACCTAAGCAATGGCTTAAGGAGAAGCTGGGAGAGAGCCCAAATACAGCAAGTCTTAAGAAGAGACAATAAAAGCTGAGGCACATCACGACAGCCTTTGTTCACGCTGTCATGCCTGGGGACAGGCATGAAACCATGCGTTGAAATCCCTGCCAAACCAGAAAGCCAGAGTGGGATTAAAAACATGTCCCATGCAAGACTGCCCAGGTAACAAGAAGACCATCCTGGCTGAACAGAGAGCTTTGGCTGGAACTCAGGAAAAAAAGGAGAGTTTATGACCTTTGGAAGAAGGGGCAGGCAACTCAGGAGGACTCCAAGGATGTTGTGAGGTTATGCGGGGAGAAAATTAGAAGGTCCAAAGCCCACCTAGAACTTAATCTGGCTACTGTCGTAAAAGACAATAAAAAATGTTTCTATAAATACATTACCGGCAGAAGGAGGGCTAAGGAGAATCTCCATCCTTGATTGGATGCAGAAGGAAAAATAGTGACAAAGGATGAGGAAAAGGCTGAGGTATTTAATGCCTTCTTTGCCTTAGTCTTTAATAGTCAGACCAGTTGTTCTCAGGGAACCCAGCCCCCTCAGTTGGAAGACAGGGACGGGGAGCAGAATGAAGCCCCCACAGTCCAAGGGGAAATGGTTGGTGACCTGCTACACCACTTAGACACACACAGGTCTGTGGGGCTGGATGGGTACCCAAGGGTACTGAGGGAGCTGGCAGAGGTGCTCACCAAACCACATTCAATCCTTTATCATCATCCTGGCTAACCGGGGAGGTCCCAGTTGACTGGAGGTTAGCAAATGGTAACAGAAACGGCCTGAAGCAGGATCCAGGGAACTACAGGCCCGTCAGTCTGACCTTGGTGCCAGGGAAGATTATGGAGCAGATCATCCTGAGTGCCATCATGTGGCATGTACAGGACAACCAGGTGATGAGGCCCAGTCAGCATGGGTTTATGAAAGGTAGGTCCTGCTTGACTAACGTGATCTCCTTCTATGACAAGGTGACGTGCTTAGTGGATGAGGGAAAGGCTGTGCATGTTGTCTACCTGGACATTAGTAAAGCCTTTGACACCATTTCCCACAGCATTCTCCTGGAGAAACTGGCTGCTCATGGCTTGGACGGGCGTACTCTTCACTGGGTAAAAAACTGGCTGGATGGCTGGGCCCAAAGAGTTGTGGTGAATGGAGTTAAACCCAGTTGGTGACCGGTCACAAGTGGTGCTCCCCAGGGCTCAGTACTGGGGGCCGGTTCTGTTTAACATCTTTATCAATGATCTGGACGAGGGGATCGAGTGCATCCTCGGTAAGTTTGCAGATGACACCAAGTTGGGCAGGAGCGTTGATCTGCTTGAGGGTAGGAAGGCTCTGCAGAGGGATCTGGACAGGCTGGATCGATGGGTCAAGGCCAATTGTATGAGGTTCAACAAGGCTCAGTGCAGGGTCCTGCACTTGGGCCACAACAACCCCATGCAGCACTAGAGACTCGGGGAAGAGTGGCTGGAAAGCTGCCTGGAGGAAAAGGATCTAGGGGTGCTGGTCAACAGACAGCTGAGTATGAGCCAGCAGTGTGCCCAAATGGCCAAGAAGGCCGACAGCATCCTGGCTTGTATCAGAAACAGTGTGACCAGCAGGACTAGGGAAGTGATTGCCCCCTGTACTTGGCACTGGTGAGGCTGCACCTCGAGTGCTGTGTTCAGGTTTGGGCCCCTCACTACAAGAAGGACATTGAGGTGCTGGAGCGTGTCCAGAGAAGGGCAACGAAGCTGGGGAAGGGTCTGGAGCACAAGTCCTGTGAGGAGCGGCTGAGGGACCTGGGGTTGTTCAGCCTGGAGAAAAGGAGGCTGAGGGGAGACCTTATCACCCTCTACAACTACCTGAAAGGAGGTTGTGGTGAGGTGGGTGTTGGTCTCTTCTCCCAAGTAACAAGTGATAGGACGAGAGGCAATGGCCTCAAGTTGCGCCAGGGAAGTTTTGGATTGGATACTAGGAAAAACTTATTCACGGAGAGGGTTGTCAAGCACTGGAACAGGCTGCCCAGAGAGGTGGTGGAGTCCCCATCCCTGGAGGTATTTAAAAGACGGGTAGATGAGGCGCTTAGGGACATGGTTTAGTGGTGGATTTGGCAGTACTAGGTTAACTGTTGGACTCGATGATCTTAAGGGTCTTTTCCAACCTAAACAATTCTATGATTCTATGACTCTGATATTTTACCTGCACTGTTGCTCATTGGCACTATCCAGGTTGGTATCAGCCTTGTGTTGCCCGCTGTTGTTTCTCATGTGCAGGGTTATTTGGTACAGAAGGACACCAGTGATGGAAAGGAGACACTAAGTGTGTCCTCCTCAGTGTTATACAGACCATTGGTGTTATCAGAGGACCACGACAAAGGAGGAGCATACAGAGATATGGTGATTCAGAGCCTGTAGAAACCAAGCCCCTGTAAGCTTACAGTAACTTTAGCTTGACCTAACAGCATCTAGGCTTCCCTCAAACGTGTTCAGCAGAAGAGCAAAGCCAAATTTAAAAGATCTTTTTGATTTCATTTCAAACAGTTCAGCTCCAGTTTGGTGCCTGACTTATACACAGGTCTGGTGAGAAATGTAGGTGTGATATATATCACAAACTGAGATTTTTTTTTTTATTCAAGCTCCTCAAAATCTCACCTGTTATATCAGCGGCTGTTATTACACCCACTTACTTACGCAGGTAACTGCGGTCCCATCACTTGCCAGTGGTGTGGAAAAGCCCTGGACATAACCCAGCAGTTTTGATGTCTGCAGTAACTGTACTCTACCTTCTCTTTCATGAAGAAAAACTAGCTACAATACTTGAGATAAAAGAAATAAAACCAATATGAAAACCTACCTAATTGAATTAAATGAAAGCAGCCTTTCAGACTGCCCGTTCTGTGAATGACCTTATCTTCATGTTTACCGACTATTTGACAGAAGTGTAAATTATCCCAAATTTTATCAGAATAAATCAAGTAAACAAACAAAAAAATCCCTTCTAAAAAGGACAGACATTCTTAATAGCCATCTGGAATACATTATTCCTTTCCAAGTAGCATTGTTAATACTGAAAGTGTTGCAATAATATCCTTTTCTAATGTGGTTCTGCTGTGGCTCCATCCATAATAAAACTAGTCCATGCCAAAGAATCACTTAACATGACAAGATCCCCAAAACCTGGATTATTTGTGTAAGACTCTAATCTGGCATTCTGAGTTTCACGGTCCAATGAAATTTCTTATAATATTTTTAAAGGAGACCAAAGAATGAGCATCATCTAATCAGGAGAAATGCTTTTGCTGAACCATACACGCTCTAAATTCTTGTAAATCCTAAACTCCACTAAGGAGAGATGGAAATTGAAAATGAGGAAAACCTTCCCTGTCTCCTGTCTTGCAAAGCCTAAAATAACCATACCTTTTTTATTTTCTGGAGTATTTGGTCAGCTCTGCAGTACGGCCACGTTCAAAGTTTACCTGGATGCCACAGAAAAAGCGTAACATACGTTATTCTCGTGGATGAGCGCCACTCAAAGCACAACACCTTTACACCAAGATACTCAGAAAAGTCTAATAATATTGAAGGGTCAAACAGAGGCAGCTGAAACAAAACTACCCAGCAGAAAGAACTGAACACTCACCATTTTTTAGCTCAAGTAAATCAAAGAGTGGCCTGCCAGGTTCCCAAATAAAGGTATTTCTACCACATTAATGGTGGTCAGTGCTGGGACGGTGTCTTTTTGCCTAAAAACCATCTCCACCTCTGCCGCCTTACAGATACTTATTTGTAGCTATGTCTCATTTCCCACCACTATTCCATCTCAATCCTTAAAGAAGTGATCAGGGCTAGGGAGACGGGTACTGTAAAACTGATTTCCCTAGGAAATTAGACTCAATATGGTAGAAGTTCCATGGACTTTGTTGCAGCCAGGTTTTCACCCTATTTTTTCACTCTCCCTTTGCCCATGTGCCGATGCACTATCTGATCCCGCCCTACTCATATAGCCTCAGTTTACCTAGCTGTACATATTCACAATTATGCAAAAAATAGCTATCCTTTGTAAAAACTTTTCAGAGCTTCGTGGGGAAAAACAAGGAGTGATTGCAAAGAAAAAAAAAAAAAAGGATCATCATAACAGAGCCTCTTAGATGCAGGAGATTACCAGTTCCAGCTGTTCTATCAACCAAACACTTCCAAGCAATTTAGCCCACAGCAGCAAATCTCAATGAAAAGCTGCTCAAAAAAAGGGGATGAGAAGAGTCAGAGCCATTTCAGAACTTCTTTGAAGTCTTAGTCTTCACCATCAGTCTGCTCTTCCCTGAGGTCCCTCTGCAGTGCTTCATCCCAAATGCCATCCCCTCGCAGAGAATTAAAGAGCCCTGGGTGCAACTTCGCATTATTGTTTGCCCACACCGAGAAATGAAGCCCATGATTCGCAAGAAGCCACAATACCAGCAAGAAAACTTTGTCCGTGTGGTTGTTGGCAACCGCTGGGACAAAATATGGCTTGAAGTCATAACAGGACCTGGGGTCCCCTCCCTCCACCCCTGCCACCCTCGCTGCGATCCAGCTGTGAGCCTTTCTTCTTGTTTTCTTTATTCTCTGTGTTGCCTGATAGTAGAGGTCCTGCCAATCTACAATTAGAAACAAGAGAGCTCTGGCTTTGTGCTCTGACTGCCCAGAGATAGGGCAGTAATTTATCTAGCCGACATGCCAAGGACTTGCCAACAATGTCAAAAGTGAGACTGTTATAAATGATTCTTCTTGGGGCATTTCCTTCACTCGCCAATGGAGGAAAAGCAAAAAAAATGACAAAGAGCCCCGCTCCTTTTCTTCAGACAACTGTGATTTATTATAGGTGAACCGAGGAGGATTCCAAAAACATTACTCCTATAAGGCAAGGTAACTCAGTCTCCAGCAAAAATAAACAGCCATGTTTAAATAAACCTTCTGAGAATTCTTACTGCTCTTTTCCCCAGAAGTCGGGGGAACATTTCTCTCCTCTGTTACTGTGCTACTGCGCAAGATGCTGATAAGTGCCTGCTCTGAAGACTGAGGGAACTCCTCTGGTTCGGGTGGCCTGGTAAGTCATCAAAGGATAAAAGGCAGAGAACAAAGGGAAAAATTAAAAGTATTATGAGCTGTAGTTGAAGTGCCTGACAGATGTTGGTCTGCTGCTTACAGGAGCTGCCTTTCTGCATTGGAGCAGACGTTCACCCAGCTCGGTGCCCAGGCTCCTACCCGGCTAACGGTGCAGTAGGGAAAGGTAGATGTGCAAGGTCTTTCCCCGATACACCCTCCCAGAGACCAGTGCAGTGGTTTAGGGACTTCCCACAGCTCTTTCCTGAGCAGTGAAGTCAATAAATCACACTAACATTGAGGCCACTTACCCTGCTAGCATCTGAGGGCTTCACAGCGGTAAATGATGTCCCTCATGGAAGCCTTGGGAGAAAAGCTCAAGCCAGCGAAATAGAAATGGCAATAAGAGCCTCTTATTTCACTGATACAGAGGACTTAAGCCCACTTTCAAAGTGGACATAACAGAGGTGACAACAAACCCTACACAATAACCTTCCTGACTCACTCAAGAAGCTGGGCACCTTCTTTTAACTCCCTCCACAACCAACAGACAAGCATTTCTTTCTGCCCACTGGAGCATCACATCATTTTCTGGGCTCTGGGCTCTTCTGGGTGACACCATGTAAGAAAAAATCAAGCCTCACTAGGCCAGAAAAGGATCATTAGCAAGAGCACAACTGCAGGGTATCAACTGAGGTGCTCCCTGGGGAGATAGGTGTCCTCATTTCAGGCACCACTCCTAAGACTCTGTGTTTCATATTGCTCCGTAGTCAAAACTCACAAAAGGAAAGGAAATATCCACATTTCCTTTTCTCTATGGAAGGTTAGCTCTTCAAGCGTTGCTGCAGAGACACACCTCACAGTTTGGTCTCCAGCACCCTTAATGTAAGTCTTTTCGAAGTATCGGGGTCCCCACAGACTTTAGAGCTGCTGGTGACAACCACCTTCCCGTAGCTCAGAGGACTCAGGATCCAGCCCCTCTGCACTGAGGCCTCCAGACCTTCTTCTCTCCTCTGTGAGAAAATGAGAGAGGGGAGGTTAAATGCCACCCTTTTTCCTCCTCTCCTGCTTTGGCACCATGGGGGCAAATTGCTCAACACAACCAATAGCAAATGGATTAATAAGAATTTAAAAATAAACGCAGAAGTTCAAGAAAAGTCAGCTTATGGGCATCCAGCCCAGTGAAGCTTACAGAGAAATGGCACCTCCCTGTCAGTAAAGACTGATATTTAGGTCATGCTTTTCCTTCTTACCATACACACATAACCCCAACCTCTGATCCCATGAGGTGTGGAGAGCCCCAGCGAATTGCCGTGTTCCTCAACGCCCCTTGAACACCCCACGGTGATTTATTGCATTGACTGAGAGTGATCTGGGTTGCGAGGCACGCCTTGTGACTCCTCTCTTACTGGCCTTGCTCTTTGCTTTGCTTTCTTTTTTCTGAACCGTTTTCTCATTAATGTGGGCTATTAGGAAAACACTGGAGTAACGTGAATCCCATTCTCCCCACCGAGATAAGACATAATTAATGACACAAGGAAAATTAGTCATATAGTTGCTTGGGATTGTTGTTGATTGATGCTATGAGCTCGTCACCTAGGCTCGGGGCAGATTTTTTCTTGTTAAGCTTACTGTGCTTTACAAAGTTTATTCACAGTTCATCAGCAAGAGAAAGGTGATTACAGCAACCCTTTTTACTGCACTTAAAAAACTAATAGGGTAAAGGAGTGGGGAGAAAAACAACACGTCCTCTCTTTATAGATTTCTGTGATGATGAAAAGGTTGGCAAGAATAATTTGCTCGTGAATTAATAGTGAGCTGAGCTCCTCTGGTCAGCTGAGAACCAGGCTAAAGACCAGAGGTGCCTCGCACATAACTTCAGGCAAATCAGGCAGGGTTAAATCCCCTGACGAGCCAAGGCAGCCAGGACATCCTACGGTGCAAAGCAGACCACTGCTGCCAAGGCTCCTTTTCCAGTCTGTGGAGACAGCAAGACACCTTGGCCCAGGCTCCAAAATAGCTGGCATGGGAAGCAGGGAGCTGCTGGCCAAGGGAAAATGCCGACAGAAGTATGCCTTCAGCCACAGCTCTCCTGGGGAATTAGGTGCTCTGGTTTCTGGCTCCCAGTCTCATTGTGACAATCTCCATGGTTGGATAAATGCCCAGAGGAGGACGACTCGGCTGAATCGCAGCCCTCACCTATGCCTTCACTGATCTATGTTGTTAGAGGACCCACCTGTGAGGCGTGAGACATCTCTCATTGCTGGGCCAAGAATTAACATCAGTATCTGATGTTAACTGTGTGCTGGATCCCGGATGACAGCCCTTGTCTCCACGTTGGCTGGGCAGTGCAGTCATGCTGACAGCCATTTTCTGGATCAGCACACAATAAATTTTCCACGACTGAGCTCGATGACTACAAAAGCCTTGGGAACACCCTCTCCTTGTAGCCAGAGACCTCTGGAGAAGAGAGGCCAAATGGAAGAGGACCCAAATGCTTCATGGAGGTGTGCCCATGGTCCAAGGATGGGGATGAGGAGAGATGAACGTCTGTATTTCTGCTTCCACCTTTCTTGAGGGCTGTGAGAGTCAGTTTGCCCAGAGACACCAGCGGGCAGGGTCCCAGAAGGGCACATCCTGATGCCTCAGGATCCTCATTGTGGAAATGGAGGTGCCAGTGGACTTTCGGGGGCTTTCTGACTGGGCAGCAGCCAAACAGGGGGAGAGTAAAGATCTATACGTTGGACTGAGACGTGCTGAGCTAAGCCACGATCAAGCAACTATTTCCTAAGTGCCTAAATTGTCTGCTTACGAGATTCAGCTCATCATTCCAAGCCCCTGTGAGGCTGGGAGGTAACACCTGAAACCCTCTGCGGTGCTCCTAAACCATACAGACTGGATAAATAACCCTGCAGGAAAGCTCCATTTCAAAATATTTTGCAGTGAAAGTAAAATAGTTCAGCGTGAAAGTACAACGTGTTCTTCGAAGTACGTTCTTGTAAGTACATGTTGTCGTGATCTTTTTGTATCATTTTCCAGATTGATTAAGAATGTATTTATTTTTTTAAAAAATAAGATCTGCAGAGTGGTTAGAAACGCCCCTTCTGAGTTACGCCCTCTTGCTCCCCAGTCTGGGCTCCCTCGGTGGTTTCTAAGACCAGTGTGAATTGTCTCATACTACCTAATGGAGCTTCAAAAAAACCACTTGAAAGAACTCAGAAACCATCGTCATAAACGGACTAAGGGAGTATTTTAAGAACTCAACTCAAATATCTTTCAGAACAGATATATCACTGAGCTACAAGGCTTTTTTTTGACAGGATAGGTAGTTTTACTCCCAAAAATATGGAATTCTCATGCTTTTGATCCCAGTTCTCTCTGGCAGCCTTTCAAGTTTCCATCACTTGGCAACCTAGCAAGGATTAAGAGAATTTCTGATGTCCTCCTCTACTCTGAAAAGGAACACATGGCTGACATACCCTATTTTGCTTGTAATACTCAGGCACACAGTCAATGGGGATGTCTTACTTGCTTTCCTTTTGGAGCTACTTCTTCTACTTCACCTACTGCACTAATCTGATAAAATACAGTGTGATGGAACAGCTTTGGATCAGGGAGGACTTCAACCTGGCAATTAGTGTCCTCTCCCCATATCAGTTCCCTGCTCCTAAGCCCTTCTAACCCCGTGAAAACACAGCATGGAGCTCCTGATAGGGAGAACAAAACAGAGGAAAGAAACCATTGTCATGGTTTAACCCCAGCCTGCAACCAAGCACCACACAGCCGCTCGCTCACCCCCCCAAAATGGGATGGCAGAGAGAATCGGAAAAAAAAGTAAAACCCATGGGTTGAGATAAAAGCAGTTGCAGAGGAAGAGAAAGTAATAATAATAATGATGATGATAAAAGAATATACAAAATAATGCAATTGATGCACAATACAATTGCTCACCACCCGCCGACCGATGTCCAGCCCGTCCCCGAGCAGCAATCGCTGCCCCCCAGCCAACTCCCCCCAGTTTCTATACTGAGCATGGTGCCATATGGTATGGAACAGCCCTTTGGCCAGTTTGGGTCAGCTGTCCTGGCTGTGCCCCCTCCCAGCTTCTTGTGCACCTGGCAGAGCATGGGAAGCTGAAAAGTCCTTGCCTGGTGTAAGCACTGCTCAGCAACAACTAAAACATCAGTGTGTTATCAGCATTATTCTCATCCTAAATCCAAACCACAGCACTATGCCAGCTACTAGGAAGAAAATTAACTCCATCCCAGCTGAAACCAGGACAACCATACCTCTACATGGTAACAGATTTCTGATTTTGCTGGATTGGTTAAAACATGGAGCACATCCAGATAATTTTGAAGAGTTGGTACTTCCTTAACAGTTCTGGTTCAGAAAGTATCACTTACCCTGGGCCTTTTTGGACAGATCGCCACAGAGAAAGTGAATGGAAATACACTGATTAAAGAGTGTATGTTTGCAACACTAAAAGATACCAGCCAGCCATAAAACTGCTGTAAATCATTATTTCTTACCTGATCACCCTAGTAGCTGTAATCCATTTGTGTCACTCTTACATCTCTGATCCTTGGCATCATTTATGGCTTTATCTGCAGATATTCCCAGTATCTGAATAATCAGGGTGTTTTCCTATAACATCAGGAAATTGAAGCCGTTTTGCCTCAAGAAACCTGCATCTCCCACCAGCCAGGCGTCGCTGCATCGTGATAAAAGCACCCGCCACGGGAAAGAGAGAGATGTGGGGTTTGTCCCTCTGCCAATAAATGCATCATGCAATGTATGTGAGTGCTCATTTGAGCAAAGACTCAAGTGGGGTCTTCTCCAAATGAGTGCCCTTACCTCTGCATTCCCACCTCCTCTAGGTCACCCTTTGGGGCTGCTCTGAGGTGTTCTACCAAGTATTCCTGAAGGTGAGACAGCCTTCTCTTATGATCCTATTACTAAGTTTAAAACTTCCAACTCCTCAACACTGCCATATTTTAAGTAATTTCAAGGTCCCAGGCACAGGTATTTAGCTGTTTAAGAACATTGCTGCTGGAAAGTTATACTTCTTTGGCAGCTGTGCATGGGTTTTGAAGTTGTAAAGTTTAATTAAGCCACTTTAGGAGTGGTAAGATAGGACTAATTCTTCTGCCCCAGCTTAAAGTAACTTGGCTGACATCACCTGGGCAGCAGACGGAAAAACAGGGAGATCAACATATCTCCCACACTTGGCTGAAGACTTTGGTGCAAGGAAAGACAAACTCCCCATTGACCTCACTGAGTCTGTGCACTCTCCACATCATGAACAAGAACATTAAAGTCTCTCAGAGAGCTACAGACCTGTCTGCCCTTGAGGGGATGATTTTTCCTGTTTAATTTGACTGCCCTAAAACTTGGGAGTGTAACTGCAGTTTCAAACTGGTAATTACTCGGCAACTAAATAAACTAAAGCGTTTCTGGACCCTGAAAAGCTACGCTACCATGTAAGCTTTCATTGTATACTTTCTTCGCACTTTCTAGAGAAAGCCCCCAAACTTGAAATAAAACAGAAGGGGGGGTCAGCATGAGCAGAAAGTGCAAGTTAAGTGCATGCTATTTTTTGCTTTGAGATGTTGCATTATGGGCAAGAAGCCAAGAGCAAATTATTCAATGAACATCAAGCAATGTTATGCTTTTGGTGTCTCAATGCAATGGGTTTCAGATGGATAGACGTAAAATAATCCCACATCAAACTATAATCGAGACATGCGACGTGCTGCTTTTAACTGTTTATGACATGCCTGCCATCAGGCATGGTCCAAGAGAGGCAGATATGGAGGAAGTGGTGGAAAGGAGGAGAAGTCACCTAGCCCAAACCCACTCCTGGTTCACCCAGTTCATTCCAGTGAGCAGTAAAGATTATTATCATCTGCACCTTGCCACCCAGTGATACTTTTCAGGATACTGCAAGCAACATCCCCAAAAGGTCGCTCCTGACAGAGGCACCCTGTTGTAAAGCCTGCTATCAAAAAGCTGTGAAACAAACAGGTTTTCCAGCAAGATCAGAAGCTGGGTTGGGCAGGAAGATGCTGTGGATGAGACCTGCTGTGCTGAAGAGAAGACCTGAAGTGCAGGGAAGTAAAGTGCACTTAGATGAAACCAACAGAGACTGACACTGCCATTGCTCCTCTTGTTGAAGGAACATCAGACAAGAGTATTCTTGCAGGTCCCATCCAAAACTCAGGTAACCAGGGTTTGACAGAGTAGCAACAGGGAGAGAACACCACTGTTAATTGGAAGACCAAGCCTCTATTCATGTCACTCTGAAAAAGCAACGGACACTCTAAGCTCTTAGAAGGTCGTGACTAACACTTGGTGAAGTTAAAAATTGGCTTTCATGCTCCCAGTTGCAAAGACACCAGTGGTCTTCTGTTTGTACTAACTTTTACTGTAACGGTATAAACAAGAAAGACTGGCTGGAAGTGTCAGGCTCCGGAACACTATGTTTAGAAACAACAAAAAAAATGACCCACCCAAAAAACCCTGTGGAGTCTCTTTCTTTCTTGTTGGCTTGCCAAACATATTGTGGGTAATGAACACGGTTGATGGAATTGCCGCATCTGCTTCTTGACCTGTTTTACTGAAAGGCTACTTCAAAAAAATCTGAGTCTCTTTAATCCCACTCATTCTTTCCCAATATTAACAAAGACCTATAAATTACAAATGACCAATTTTCAGCTGAAGCATAGAATATGAAAAGAACATATTCATCCAATGGTATGTTGCAGGTCAGATCTTTAGGGCAGGCTAGATCTCTTCAAAGTCCTCCACTTCCAAAGTCAGATTTCTACATTTGCAAAGGATTTTTATTCCTTTAGCCATGACCAGTAAAATGACCTGGACCTGGACCTCCTGACCTGGAGGTACTGATTTAGAAGAGGGGTTTGAATTCCAGCAAATATCAATGGAAGAGCAAAATTCCTGTCCCTCCCAGCTGCAGGAGGCAAAAGCCAAGCTCTATCTCTTCCAGATCATTTGTTTCAACACTTCTAGGAAACAAGTTACCCATAAAGTTAGGCAGGACACTCAGACACTCACCTCCATCCTGAAAAACAAACAATAAGGAGAAGGAATGTCTTGCCTTGCCTTTCCTGAAATCTGAATCACTGTTGACAGGCCCTGTTGGACAACAAAAGGATGGTCACATCACACACAATATCTCTGGCTTCAGCAGAAGGAAGAAGGAAACCTGTGATTTCTGTCGCCTGAGAGGTGTCCACTTCTGATATTCTCTTGCCAGCCACAGGATACGCCATAATTCATGTTCTCTACCACAGTCCTTTTAGGAGCAAAGGAAGATGTTTCTCCAAGACTTCTATCTTCCAGGAATGAAAACATGAGATCAGATTTATTTGGGAGTTTCTTCCAGGGATGGCAAAAAGAAGGAGGAGAGTTGGAAAAGAGTGAGCATTCCCAGTAGGTGAGGTCCCTTCTGAAAGGTCCAGCATAACCCATGTCAGTGTTATCCTAGTAGCATAGCTTGCATTAAATGTTTCCTTCTAGCAATGAAATTGAAGGCTCAAATCTGAGCTCTTACGTCCCTGCTAGCTTGAATGCCAGAATAAAAACTCAGCTCTATACCTATTCTTTATTTTTTCAGATCTGAATATGAAATATGAAAATTTGAAATTGCAACCAAAATGCTGACCTTGCTCTGTAGGTAGCCTTTCCTCTTTCAGGTGTAGAAAACCAAAATATTCTCCCTGAAAACCTTCCATTGTTCTAATTACGTTTGAAGATTATCTAGTGGACCGTCTCCCTTCCCTTATTCTGGAATTTTGTCCTATGCTGCTGTTGAGCATGCCCTAGGACATATCTAAGGGTTGTTCTGCTCCAGCTGACTTGGAGGACAGTTGGAGCTGGTCTCATTGCAGTTTTGTGCCTTGCATGCTGCATAGGGGATGTGCCCTCTTTGGTCAGTCCATGTCCTCTGGCTGGTGGGTCTCCACCTTGTGACATGCCATGGAGTTACCAGCGGGGGCATCTTCTAGCCAGATCATTTTTCTACCAGGAATAACCACTTAGTAGAGGTGCTTCTTCGGGTTAAGGAGCTTTTTGTAGCACAGCCTGCCTCTTCTTACTGTACTATGAACAAAATGAGTCCCAGGTGTCAGCAATCTTCTAGCCATTACAGGCAGGCAACACAGTACATCCTTCGTGTTATTTAACCTCCTCTGTGGGATGGCAGGAGACAGGAACAGGAGGACCACAGTGGGTGTGCAGGAAGAACCAAAGTGACCTACAGCTCTTCTAATATGGGTGTTTATTACTTTCCCAATACGATAAAGCTGAGATCAGTCTCTTTCACGCCAGCACTACTGAACTGTTATTGTTTCCTGCATGTGGAGGTGGAAATGTCGTATTTTAGCCCTGATTTGCTTTTTTCTTATTTTGTGGTTTCCGTGTGCTAAAACTGACTAAGAGGAGTAATGTGTCCTCTGTAATGGTGAGAAGCAGCTGCTTTCATGTGATCTCACAACCCATTAAGCAATGCCAGGCTTGAAGGTGTTATTGGAGGAAGCATTTTTACTGCCAGGATTTCTTGTGTCTCTGGGGTTGAGGCACCGGAGCAGACTGTTACCACTGCTCAGAGCAACAGCAAAAACCTCCTCACAGCTATTTAGACCAAAACTGGCAGAGTTTCACGTTAAAATGGATTTGTGCACATTTATGATTTGCATGGGATTTTATCACAGCATGCAAGTCTTGGTTTTCTGCCTCGGTGCAGAGAATTCAAACCCAAACACACATCTCTTTCTGTCTACTTCATCTTTCTGGAGCCAACATTGGCACAAACAACTCTCTTCCAATACTTTCCTTACCAGACCAGCAATTTATACCCTTTTTTTTGAAACCAGCTGGCTTTGGTTTTCATTACAGTAAGGGCTGATTAACCTGGCACTCACTGCTCTTCGCTTCTTAAGGTCATGAGGCCAGCGATGACATACAGTAATAGTGAAGAGTCACCAAAGAAGGTCTGTGCAGAAACCAACTGCCCGAGATAAGATTTTGAACCTCAGCACCTAAGTTATTCTCCTGTAATACATGGGAGTGGTTCAATGAATCTGACAAATACCATGTAAGGGAGAGCCGGAAGGCGAAGGCCCTGATCCAGCAGGACCAGGGCAGTCATCCTTCCCCTGTACTGGGCACTGGTGAGGCCGCACCTCGAGTGCTGTGTTCAGGTTTGGGCCCCTCACTACAAGAAGGACATTGAGGGGCTGGAGCGTGTCCAGAGAAGGGCAACGAAGCTGGGGAAGGGTCTGGAGCACAAGTGCTGTGAGGAGCAGCTGAGGGATCTGGGGTTGTTTAGTCTGGAGAAGAGGAGGCTGAGGGGAGACCTCATCGCCCTCTACAACTGCCTGAGAGGAGGTTGTGGTGAGGTGGGGGTTGGTCTCTTCTCCCAAGTAACAAGTGATAGGACGAGAGGCAATGGCCTCAAGTTGTGCCAGGGGAGGTTTAGATTGGATATTAGGAAAAACTTCTTCACGCAGAGGGTTGTAAGGTATTGGAACAGGCTTCCCAGGGAAGTGGTGGAGTCCCCATCCCTGGAGGTATTTAAAAGCCGGGCACACGAGGTGCTTAGGGACATGGTTTAGTGGTGGACAGGTACGGTTGGACTCAATGATCTTAAAGGTCTTTTCCAGCCAAATGATTCTGTGATTCTGTGATCCAGTGAAAAAACTTGAGCAAGCGTGACATTAGTAGCTATTATAATTACACCAGTAATTTTACTAGGGCGATGATTTCTACTTCTTGTCATGACAGATGCAAAACATAGACTTAAGTTTATCTGCTTTCAGTTACAAACATCTCTAAAATGGCAAGGCCTTCAAGGATGCAATGGGTAACCTATTTACACATATAATTTGTCTAGGGAATGATCCACATCTGTACCTTTACATAAATAATTACCCAGTACCTGGCCAGCCAAATATCAGCTAGCCTGTTGTCAGCACATCTCTTCTCTCCCTTGTGAGCCTAATGGTGCTGTGGGAAGAATGAATTGGCCCAAATAATTTCACTCTTTCTTAACTGAGGCCATGTTTAATAGAACAATTGTCATAAAGACTTCAGGTTTTCTAAAACTGAAACAATTCGCTGAACTGCCGGATTTAGAAAAGATCAGATAAGAGAAGATGAGTGTGTTAGTACAATTTCTTTAAGATTCCAGTTAAATTTGCAGTGGGGACCAGCCCGCAAAGCAACAACAGGAAAAAAACCAAGGGCTCCACAATGCAGCCACTGCTGCCCTGATATAATGTGAAATCATCCCATGGAGCAGATGAACCTCAGCGACTAAAGTCCTTTCTTGCAAACTTACAGCCCAATTGGGGGAATTAGTTCCCAATTAGGGGAACTCCAGGGAGATGAGACAGCTCTTCTTGACTGAAAACCTAGGAACTAGTAAACTCCCAGGAGAAATTAACAGACTTTCAAAGTAATATCATATAATTTAAAACATCTGTTCAGATAGTGAGTGGGGAAAATCTTCCTTAAAAAGTAGAGCAGGAACTTCTTTTCCATTCCCTGCTTTTTAGAACTTTCCAAGGAAGGGATTTTCCTATTATTCTTAATTTTTAAAGTATGATATCCTCATCAAAAAGTAGAGTATTTTATCTAGAAGCTTATTTTTCTCCAAATAATTATTTTTAAAAAAAATTAAAGGAAGAATTTTATATACCTGATTTCTGGTTTCTTTAGTTCCTTTAGTCTTCCCGAGATGATATTGTAGAGTGGTTTACATGTCCTTTAGTGTCTTCTTCTAGAAACACAACAAAATAAAGAAATAATCTGTCTTTCAGGGTTTTTTTTAAACAAAACCAGAAATAACTCCACTTTGCCCTCTACTTTTGCCAAAGTACTTCAGAAACATAAGGCTGCCTACAAACTGAGACGAGGTGCTAATGGCAGAAATAAGTAGAAGTGTGTTTATTACATTGTAAACATAAATCAAATAACGACTCAGTGGTGGCCAAAATGTCATTAGTGACGGGCAAATCTCATGACAGCAGCGGCGTCCGTCGGCTGACGTATGGCACTCGGCATGGCATACACGGCATGACGCGAGGGCCTGAAGCCATGACCAGTGTGATGTTGCACGGCGTATCCCTGAGCTGTGGCACGAGCATTTTGAAGGACACCCAGGCGGGTCCTTATAGGAGGCTCCAAAAGGTCTCAGTGCAATCTATGCATCCCCCATCACTGCTCAAACCGGGCCTTCTGCCAGCACATAGCTGAAGTCTAACCGTTTAAACCACAAGGAATTTCTCTTGGTCCAGCCAGGGAACTCAAACGTTCCTTTTTTTTTTTTTTTTTTATTTTTGGCCTGGAATTTCTCAAGAAAATCTTTGCAATGACAGAATGTCTATGGGGAAAAAAGTTGTGCCTGTCCCTGCCAGGACTCAGGGAGACCTGAGCAGCTACCACAGTTGTGAAGGTATCTGCATCTTCTCACTCTCCCATGTCACTGTACACCCCCATTGGGTCCCCCCCTGCCACAATGGGGACACATGCAATTCCTTTCCCCCTGGGCTGGAATTGCCTATGGCAACTCTCCATCACTTTCCAGAGCCAGCAGGTTTAGGAGCGTATGGATGCCATTCTTTCAGGAGCCAGAGATCAGGGTTACAAAATCTAAGATCACTTTTAATCAAGGAGTTTTAAATGAAAGTCTCACTTCTGCAACTAGAGAAATTAGAATTTCTTAGGGAACAGGACAGGGCATCACTACGATCCCTTTTGGAAGCCAGGCTAGAGACACTACGGCTGTTTGCTGAGGCACAGCCTCTTCCCATCCTCTGCAGTTTCCCTGAAATAACTCCAACCAAGCAGTAATTCATGGTTCTTGAGTACGCTATAGAAAATCTCATGGGAATCTAGGAGATAAATGGCCTTTGGTTTTCCATAAATAGAAGCGATGGGAACAGAGCATTTATGTTGCCTTAGACACTGCCAGAAGGGTTTGCAGCTCCTCTGCAAATCTGTAGGATTATATTGCTCTGTGCCTAAAAACATATTTACACTGGGAACAACAGACTATGTGGAAATGGCGCCTTTTTATGCTGGAAAATTAAGCCACAGCCCTTGATAGACGTTTGGACCACACTGAAAAATAGAATCTAGGAAAACATGAAGAAATTTGAATTGACATCACTAACGGTGAAAATCTCTGGCTTTGTTAGCAAGTGTCTTTCAAAAGCAGCACCTTGTAACTGTGCCCACCCTCCTGCAGCCCATCGCTTAGGTCTTCTCCATTTGCCCCCTGTGGAAATCTGGTGCTGAAAGGACAGATATCAGATCTGACCCAACTCTTCTCTTGTCATTTTTATCTTTCTGGGTAATACTCAGATTCTTCCAGCTAGGTACGCTGTTGAAGCAAGGTTAGGTCTATTAAATACAACTGCCCCTGCGGTTGTTTACAAGATGGGATTGCTGTTGCGTGAGTAACACTTTGTCCTTGTTGTCACAGCCTTCTGCTTCCTTTTAAATCCACTATTTGGATTACAGACATAAAGGGTGATTTCCTTGAATTGCAACATCATTTCTGTATGCAGAGTAAGTATTGGGGTGTGATTAGTATTAGAATCATAGAGTCATAGAATGCTTTGGGTTGGAAGGGACCTTTAGAGGCCATCCAGCCCAACCCCCTGCAGTGAGCAGGGACATCTTTAACCAGATCAGGTTGCTCACAGCCCCGTCCAACCTGACCTGCAATGTTTCCAGGGATGGGGCCTCCACCACCTCTCTGGGCAACCCCTTCCAGTGCTTCACCACCCTCAGTGTAAAACATTTCTTCCTTCTATCCAGCCTAAATCTGCCCTCCTTTAGTTTAAACCCATCACCCCTTGTCCTGTCACCACAGGCCTTGCTAAAAAGCCTGTCCCCATCTTTCCTCGAGGCCCCCTTGAAGCACTGCAAGGCCGCACTAAGGTCTCCCCGGGGCCTTCTCTTCTCCAGGCTGAACAGCCCCAACTCTCTCAGCCTGGCCTCGGAGCAGAGGGGCTCCAGCCCTCGGAGCATTTTTGTGGCCTCCTCTGGCCCCGCTCCAACAGCTCCATGTCCTCCTTGTGCTGAGGGCTCCAGAGCTGGACGCAGGGCTCCAGGTGAGGTCTCACCAGAGCTGAGCAGAGGGGCAGAATCCCTTCCCTTGACCTGCTGGCCACGCTTCTTTGGTCTTGTAGACCATCTGAAGGTCAATGTGTACAATGCGTAACAGTAGCAATACTCACTTTTGATTTGGTGCTCGTGGTGTTTCACAGACCAACCACACTAGATGAGTAAATGATGCATCGGACTGAAAACTGAGTTCGGGTGACATCTGCTATGTCTCCTGGTGGTGACATGTAAAGGAGAACCCTGTGCAGGCAGCAGCAGACCTATGGTGTCATCTCCCCTGATCCTTTCTCAGCAGTTGCAGTTATGCAAGGGATACAAGAGGCAACAAACTGGGTCCTTCCAGTCCAGAAGCTAAAATAGAGAGCTCTAGGAGTAAAAAGTAAACAGTTGCAGTTTGTTGCTTCTCAGCCCTGATTCATGCATGCAGCCTGGATGTACATCAAATCCTCTACTGAAAAAGCTGTATTAGTCATTGCTTCCAGAAAAATAGATCTTGCAGCAGACACCGCAGTGTCCACCTCTTTCCTTCTGCAGTTACTCATGCAGTGATTACTTACAGTCTTCATTGGCTTATTTGAAAAATTCAAACGTGAGATTAGTTGTATCGGTCATTAATTACCCTGATCCTGAACAAAACTCCCGTATACAAAGCAAAGGCTGCAGAATCTCGTCTGATATGACCGAGGGGTCTATTGCTGCTTTATGGGGTTGCACAGCTCTCCCCAAGGAAAGGGGTCAATCTTCCTCTATGGGAGGAAAAAAAAAACTTGGCATGAGGGCAGGAAACACTCTGGGTTTTCTTTTTACGTCACATCCCACTCTCTGAGAACATTCCTCCTCTTCCAAGGGCAGGGCTGACAGTGTTTTGCTTCCAGGTTTCAGCCGTAATCCTTCTTTGAACAAGCTGCCATCACCCTTCACCAGGACTAGTCTTCCTGACACTGGTAACGTTTATTTGTCATGGCTGAGGAAAAGCAGGGAACCGAATCACACATACATCCATTTCTAGAAAGGCTTTTAAAGCTCTCCAAGATGCTTTCCTCTAAGCGTTCGTATTTATCATGAGCATGATACACGACATGAACGGCTGCCAGACCACCAGCCGTGATGCACTATCAAGTGTAACAACTCTTGGTTATTTTATATATTTCTCCAGTTGGAAATAATCAAATAGCGTTCTGTGGAAAAGCGGTCCCGAAACATTAGCGACGTTTTAAGAAAGAAATCGGACTTTCATCACATAATAATAGGCAGGATCATCTTTACATCTGTCATTTCTGCCACTTTTCCTGGAACACCACTGAAAGAACCAAATTCAAATTTATCTGAGCTGGACTAGATATCAACACCACCTTTGCTTCCATTACTGCTGCACTTGAGTAATGGTTTTTCTGTAAATATAGCTAACAGAAAAGACAAAAAATGTAAAGATTTTCACAAATTCTAAATGTTTTGGATCCTGTGAGCCCTTGGACCTTGATAAACGTGCACAGTTACTATTACCGTGACAAAAGCATGACCAAAACTCCACCTCTGCAGGGAAGTAGACACTGCAAAGACCATTATTTTATAACTACCTGCCTATTTCCATAATTCTTGATTTGCTTCCACTTGCATACATTTTGCATACATATTTTACCATTTCCTCTGCACACCTCAGAGGCTGCAGTCATAGCAGCTCTCGTTCTAGAGCCTCTGCTTTTGGCTAGCAAGCTGTGACAGACTCAGGGAAATCAGTAGGTCTGTTATGACGATCTCATCCTTGTCCAGTGCAGGATACTGCCAATTCAATGCTGCGTTTGCATTTTCAGCTCACTCAGGTGCTCTGGAGAGACTTCTTGGATGAGGGACAAACCACAGGAGTCTCAATACATGCAGGCATTTAGTTGGTTCTAGCTGGTTGGGGAGATGACCATTATTTACTGCAAAGGAATAATGCCAAGAAAACATCTGATGATGACGGGCAGCTGCACAGCAGAGGGCTGAGGAACACCAGATTCTTCTGTCCTTAAGCCATCCTCTTCTTTAAAATGCAAAATATTAAAATCATAGAATCATAGAATCATTTGGTTGGAAAAGACCTTTAAGATCATCGAGTCCAACCGTACCTAAACCATGTCCCTAAGCACCTCGTCTGCCCGGCTTTTAAATACCTCCAGGGATGGGGACTCCACCACTGCCCTGGGCAGCCTGTTCCAATACTTGACAAAAGTCACAGTTTCTCTAAATGTGATCTTGCACTGAGCTTTCATTCTTGTGATCTAACCCAGATTAAGTCAATGATATCAAAGAAAGACTGCCAAAACGTAGCCCTCTTCTTCACCCTGAAGAATTTACAGCTTAAGCTAGATTAGGCAAAAAAATACAAGAAAATGAACAAGACTGATAAGATATGCAACACCTCCTGGGGAGAACATGAGAAGATTTCTAGAGACGGTATTAAGAGAGGATTTGAAGGAAAGGAGAACATATACGGTATTAGAGCTGTTAGGGAAATGAACTGAAAACATTTCTTCCTGCTGTAGAAAAGGTTGGACCTTTGCTGAAAAACACAGAAATGAAAACAAAGAACCTTTTGTTTTCAAGCTGTGTCAAAAGCACTTTCACTAGTTTTGACAACCTTTTGAGGGAAAGGTTTTGAAAAATCCCATGCTCAGCCTAATGAAGAGGGATGGAAGAGCAAAGGAGGGCAGAGGTACGACAAAGCCATTGATGGGGGGCAACAGCAAGGAACTGCAGAGAGACAACACCAGGAGGAGTTAGCAATGAGGTCAATGATATATGTGACCCACAGGCTGGTTTTCCCAAAGATTTTTTTTTCTTTTGAATTTGGAAATCATCTTAAATCCTCTCTTTTTTGCATTTTAATAGCTGAGTGACAGAAGGGTCCCTGTAGCATCTCTTCTAGCCACTCCAACAGCCTACACAGAAAATTACCCTTTGGTACAAGAGCCCAAACTCTCACACACAAAAATACAACTTGCCACAGGAAAACAAAAAGCAGGAGGAGAATAGCTAAGTGCTTGGTTCCTTGCGACATGGAGATGTAAAGGTCTAAAACCCAGCTTTGGAGGAAGCTGACTGAGTTTCTCTTTGCTGCTGACAGCCCCATCACCAAAGCAACATGAGGACCACAGGAGACGATAACTGGTCCTAATTCCAGTGAGTCTCGTGGGTTTGATGCAACGTCGTGAGAGGATGGACAAGTAGAAGGTGATAGGACGAGAGGCAATGGCCTCAAGTTGCACCAGGGGAGGTTTAGATTGGATATTAGGAAAAACTTCACGGAGAGGGTTGTCAAGTATTGGAACAGGCTGCCCAGGGAAGTGGTGGAGTCCCCATCCCTGAAGGTATTTAAAGGACGGGCAGACGCCTGGAGGCGCTTAGGGACATGGTTTAGTAGTGGACAGGTACGGTTGGACTCGATGATCTTAAACGTCTTTTCCAACCCAATGATTCTGTGATTCTATGTTTTGGTTGCTATAAAGAGCACTTCCTAAAGGCCAGGTTTAAAGAAATAAAAACCAGAAGATATACTGTTTCTGGGGGTGGAGGGTGGGTGTGAGATAGATAAATCAGTGCTGCCTAAAGAAAACCCTTAAGCTGCTCTGTGTGCTGCTTTTCAGGGCATAAAAAGAAATATGCTGCACGTGAGGAATTTGTTCTTAGCTCTGCTTCATGAACAGGCAGGCAACAGCCTTAAAGAAGTCACTGTTGTTTTTATAGAAAGAAAATATTTTACCAAGGTGTTCTGTCCTTGAACAGGGGCTATTCCCTGCGTCCCTGGGCACCTGATCCCCAGAGCCAAACCGAAGCATGTGGGACTGGAAAACAAGCAGACGAACGGCCGCCACCTCCCTGCAGCACGCCAGCTGCGAGCAGGAGCTGCTGAAACAGACTTTCTTCTTGTCAAACACAGCGTAAATCTCTGCTCCTGAAACAGCTCCCTGAAAAACGGCTGTTCCCACCCCTGCCCGCTGGGCTCTGCAGCAAGGTGGGCTGGCGAGCAGCTCTGTGGGAGCAGGGAGCATCACCACCACAGACCAGGGCTGCCAGCTTCAGGTGCGTTGGGCGTTTGATGCATCTGCCAACCCATTTACAACATCCCTCCACTGCTGCTACCTCCAAGCACGCTCTCGGCTTGGAAAACAAGAACAGCCCCCAGAATAAGCTAGGTGCTTTCCCATACCAGGAACAATTTCTGCCTCTTTGACCACATCAGGTAAAATTTTGTTGGAGTCTAGGCAGTCTCCCTTCAGCCACCATCTTCTGGATGGCTGATGAACCCATCAGGGGATTAATTATCCCAGCAGGTCTCAGCAATATGCCTGTCTCTCCCCTTACATGAAGGATGGGAGATAGATTTTTCTGCTACCAGGCTGTTACAAATCCCCACTGGATGGCCTGCCCGCATGATCAAGGCATCATCCCTTCCTCCCTCTGGTTCAGCCACTCATTTCCTTGTGCTGTGGGTACAGCCAGCATCCTTGCAACACCCCACGGAGATGCTTATTCCCCCCGAGGGATTAATAACCTAAATTTCCACACTCAAGGGCAAGCTGGCAAAAAAAGCCACATCCTGTGTGAGTCAGGTGCAACAGTACATGTAAGCTGTACGGTGGCCTTGTGGTTACATCAAGCTGTGATGTGATATCCTGGGCAGATTCCTCCTCCTTTGCATGTCTCATGTTTACGAATATGCCAAAAGGTAACCCTGCCCTAGCAGCCATACTCAGACCTTGTAAGCTCTTGAGGGTTTTGGAAATAAATATAAATACACTTGTGTTTATTCAGGTATAAATATAAATAAGCACGGTATTTTGCTTACTGTTTCTGGCTTTGACATGTGTAAGACTTTTGGGTGGTGCGGCGTGATGCAAGGATGGTGATAGGACCATCCTATGGGACCCATCAAAGGCAAAGCATCAACCAGAACATTTGGGTGCTTGTCTCCAAGCCACAGCATTTATTCAAAGCCCAGTGTAGAGGTATTTTTCTTTCCAACAGCTCATGGTTTGTGCTAGGTTATTGTTGGCTACTCCGTATTGGTAGATATTTTCACATCTGTTAGCCCGTAAAGAGCGACATTGTTCTCTCCTCTCTCTGTTTCTGTAGGTGAGATTGTTTTGGAAAGGACACCTGGTAGGTTAGATTAGCTTCACCTTGCCCTTTAATCATGCCAAAACTCAGGCGGTCAACACAACATATATATATAAAAGAAAGACCCAGTTTCAATTTTGGAATTTTTAGGGATACCAGGCCTTGTTTATTGCCATCCATCTGTAGAGTCAAAACACTCTTGGCCGTTTTCACCAAATTCTCTGGGATGACCAAGAGCAGCTCAAAAATGACAAGATCAAATGCACTTTGACTGCACTATGGCTTAATTTTAACCAGCAGGAACTTCAGGAAAAAAAAAAAAGAACAAGAACTTGTTGACATGAATCATGAGGAGTCACTCATCTAGCGTTGTGTAAGGGCTATAAATCTGCCTGGAAATGAGGCATGAAATGCATCATAAAAAGTACATAATCAAAACTATAACATCAGTTTAAAATTTATGGTAGGTAAATTATGGAGAGCATTACATGCCTGAACTTTAAATCAAATGCTCTTCAGCTGTATATTTCTGCAAGCTTTTGTATAAAACTCCTTTCTCTTATTTCTCTTTACTTGAAACAAGTCTAAGCATTAAAAAACCCATACTATTTTCTATAAATTCAGCAGTGAAAACTAAGTAATCTGAAAGGCAACACAAACCTGTCACAGAAAGTGAGTTACAGTAGAAAGTATCACTGGTTTAAACTTTGGGGAAAAATGTCGTTCAATAACATAAAAGAGAATTCATCCTCTCCCGCAAAGATTTCGTTGACTCAACTAGTGCATCTCTCCATTTTAATTATTACTTTAAGATGTTCTTCTGACCTCCATACCCCATATAATTATCTTGTTGGTGTTAGGTTCTGTCTCCTCCTCTCCCAAAAGACTACTATTGTCTTTCTGTGAACAGATGCAAACCAGATGGGGAGGATAGGGAGGAGATACCGAGATTTGGGCTACCTACCTGAATTTTGCTCTGCCTGGTGAGTATGGGTAAGCATTATCAAAATTAAATCATTAAATTACTCTCTAAAACCTAATAGAAATCTTTCTTTTCGTTTTAATATTGTGCCAAGGGAGTGGGAGTCATGATCCTTTTAAATTACACGGGGCCAGAGCTTTATCACATCTAAATTTCTCTGCACCGCAAACCAGCCAACAAATTGCCCAGCACAAATATGCAGGAGCTCTGTTAGTCTGCAATGATTTGTCAAGAAAAGACTACAGTGAGCAATGGAGGAAAGATTCTCCTACCCATAGAAGAAACATAATATAAAAGCGATTTCTTAAACAAACCGAAGGCTCGTATTTTTCTGCTGATATCTCCTGTAGCTGGACTTGATATTTGTCTGGTAATTCTTGAAAGATTAAGTGAACCACAGTCCTTACACCTGGTACATGGAGAGGTTCATGCCAGATGTATGTACAGTTATGAAACTTTCATCTAAATGCTGGTTGGAATCTATCTGGGATGCTCTTCTCCTTTTCCCTGTTGTTTGGCACACTGGGAGACAGCGTTGTGCAATCCTTCATGCGCAGTCACAGTTCTGCCAGTTACAGTGGAAAAGTTTTAGCAAGGAAAACTTCCTTGGCTAGACACCAAATACACTCTCAAAAATTAACTTCAAGGTTTTGCTAAGGCTCAGCACTCACGGCTAGAAAGAGCTGATGTCCCCTAGATTTCGGTGCACCAAAGCAGACTGCTGACACCTTCAACCGTCCTTCCTGGGAGCGTCTCACTGTGTTGCTTTGCAGGGGTTATCTCTGTTTGCCTCTGTTCCCCAGAAGACTATGAGTGAAGTCTGGTTTTGGTTGAGTATGAGTATTTCCTTACTTTGACAGCTAATTTGTAGCTTGCAGCCTGCTATTATCTTAGCAATGAGTTTATGGTCCCGTTATCATCATATGGTAGCATCTTCCAAGCAAAGAGAAACCCCTTCTGTCATCTAATCATCATGCCAAATTCAGGCTTGCAAGCCAAAGAGCAACACAGAAGCCTCCACCAGACAGCACAAAAACTTTGTGGGCAAGCTAGTTCTGTGGCTGAAAATAAATACCCATGTTTGAGTTAGACAACCCCAAAGCTGCTAAAGCCTGACCTGTTATGAACATGTGGCATATGAAATAAATTCTGCTGAGTATCTCCAGATTGAGCCAGACACTGCAGTTGTTGAGGTTCAACCTGGTAGGCAGCTGAACACCACCCGGCCGCTCGCTCACTGCCCCCGCTCCCCAGTGGGATGGGGGAGAGAATTGGGGGGAAAAAAAAAAAAAAGTAAAATTTGTGGGTTGAGATAAAGACAGTTTAACAGGACAGAAAAGGAAGGGAAATAATAATAGTAATAGTAGTAGTAACAGTAGTCGTTGTCTTAATAATAATAATAATAGTAATAATAATAGTAATAATAATACACAAAACAAGTGCTGCACAATGCAATTGCTCACCAGCCCATCCCTGAGCAGCGATCGCTGCCCCCCGGCCAACTCCCAGATCGAA
>VYZW01012685.1:0-41120 GCA_013401315.1 Balaeniceps rex
AAAAAAAAAAAAAAAGTAAAATTTGTGGGTTGAGATAAAGACAGTTTAACAGGACAGAAAAGGAAGGGAAATAATAATAGTAATAGTAGTAGTAACAGTAGTCGTTGTCTTAATAATAATAATAATAGTAATAATAATAGTAATAATAATACACAAAACAAGTGCTGCACAATGCAATTGCTCACCAGCCCATCCCTGAGCAGCGATCGCTGCCCCCCGGCCAACCCCCCCAGTTTCTATACTGAGCATGGTGCCATATGGTATGGAACAGCCCTTTGGTCAGTTTGGGTCAGCTGTCCTGGCTGTGCCCCCTCCCAGCTTCTTGTGCCCCTGGCAGAGCATGGGAAGCTATAAAGTCCTTGACTAGTATAAACACTGCTTAACAACAACTAAACTATCGGTGTTTTATCACATTATTCTCATGCTAAATCCAAAACACAGCACTATGCCAGCTACTAGGAAGAAAATTAACTCCATCCCAGCTGAAACCAGGACAGCAGTCCAGATGACGTTTAGGATTAAGGGGAGACCCAATAAGTAGAGCAGAAATTTGGGATTTATAGGTGGGTATTAAGTCCTTTGCAACCGCTGAGTCAACAGGTAGTGTGCAGTTGTGGTGGCTCAGGAACTGTGTGACCCCAAGACTCAACAAGCTGGTGCCCAAGGTCTCTCCCGGACAAGGAGAAGAGGACCAGATGCTACCTTCATCCCTGGCTCAGCTGCACTGATGGGCTTCTCAGTCTGGATACAGAGGCAAAGACTTCCCAGCCTTCATCCACCTCCAAAGCGGTTTCCCACTGACTCTTCTTCCCACGGCAGCTCAAAAACCTGGGTAGAGGAGAGAAAAACGGCCCCATGATCCCTTGTTTGGTAAAAAAGTTACCCTCAGTCAGGTCCTAGAAAGAAGCTGATGTGATCACCCAGGGCGATAACAAGTTCTGCTTGCAAGGCCCAGGAAATATAGAATAAAGTGAGGGTGAAGCATGGAAGAAAAGCACAGGAGCACAGACAGAAGGCAGAGTCGGGGCGGGGGGGGGAAACCCAGCCACCAAATAGCCAAGTATATGGTCTGTATATCTTCTTTTACAGACTTATAACATTCTCCCCTGCTATCTACATGTTACACCCTATCGCTCGCTCTCCACGCATTTACACAACGGATTTTCTTCCCCTTGGTGACACAGGGCTTTGGCATTTGGACCGGCGGGGCAACAAATATTGATCTCTCTGGAGCGACTCCTGATTCCAGCACACAATGTCCCGCGCCGCAGTCCAAGGCTCCAGCTGTCTCTTCTGCTCCACTTTATCACTGATGTCTTGGCTGCATCTTCTGCTTTTTTTTTTTCTTTCTGTACTTTTGCCGATTTCTTTTTTTTTTTCCATCAAGCTTTCCTCTAGAAATCTGTTGAAATGAATAACCGCTCCACCGTAGCATCAGCTGGAATAGCGTTGAACATGGAGCTGAGATTTATACGAGCTGAACGCTCAGACAGTTGTTTGGGATGGAAAATATTAACCTCCGGAGTCTGACAGTTGATTTTAAGCAAACCTCTCTATCTAATCTATTTATATGAACCTTCTCCCTGCAACACCTTTACATGTAAATCTTGTAGATGCATTCACCAACAGATACAGCACTAGGAGCTGCAGAGACTAGCAGCTACAGTAGGGATTTTGGGCTTGAGCCCGTTGTTCTGCTGGCACCACTGTCCATACCCTCCCAATGCCTCCGTTTCCCTACAAGGTCCCTGAATGCGCTTGGGGCTGGATTTTGCTGGGTTCAGGACTGTCCACCACTTCTACAAGCATTTGATCTGCTCAGGAGGAAACCTAACCAAAATGTGTGAGGTATTTCGGCACTTTACAACCAGATTTTGAAATGGCTCGAGATCCAAGATATTTTTCAGGTGCCCCAATGAGAGCAAAGTCTTCAGTCCAGCCCATCCTCACCCTTCACAGTTGTATAACCCCAATGTCAGCAGCACAGGGACCATCCCCGGGACCTTCATCTGCAGCGAACACAAGGGAGCAAGCCCACTGGAGAAAAAGGGGAGCAAGAGGCTCCCACTGGCATCACTTCTCATGACCTTTCCAGGTACTTTGGGACCTCTGGCATCTTCATGTAGCCCCATGTTCTGGGAACAAATTAGCTGACACTTGCTGGTTTGATTTTGGGGGTTTTTTTCTTTGCAAAGGATCTTCCTTGGTTTTAAAAGCAAAGCATGAAAGAAGGGGAGCTAATAGTTCCCCAGGGAGAAGACACTATCTAGTAAGAATATAAAAGTTATTAGATTTTAAAAATGCATTACTTTTTACTTTTTAAACCATTCATCTGGGGGCTGGTACTGCTCTTGTTACCCTTGGAGGTGGAAATGGCAGGCTTAGAAAATTCAGAGTAGAGGCCGGAGGATTAATGACTTCAGGTCTCTTCTCCCAAAGGGGTATTGCAAAGCTTGGATACTTTTTTCCTCCTTCTTTCTCAACCCAAAGCGCCTGAGGTTCCTTCAGCAAGTCTGAGTTGGGTTGGATAGGAGGACATTTGCAGGGGAAGAGCCCTGCACCGGTCACAGAGGAGAAAAGTTTAAGTTAACAGAAGTTATTGCTTTGCTGGGAATGAACAGGGCTGCAATGATGCGTCCCAAGGACTGGAGGGGCTGTCACTTGTCTGCCCCCGCTCCACAGCATGCAGGTCCTACTGCGTGCTGAAGAGCACCGGGAGCAGGAGGCATCCCGATTTTGGGTGAGGAACGCCTCGGGAGATCTCGTTGCAGGGCTTTGAAGGAAAGTCTCATGTTTGTGATTCCCTTTGCATGAAATAAAAGGCATTGAGACTGACTCCGGCCTGAGCTTGGCTCCTTGCCTGTGGAAAACATAACGGTATGTAATGTTCCTCATGCCAGTGGATAGACCAATAACTATTTTAATTACTGTTTATGGTAACTGAATCTCAATAGAGAATTCAATAGCACATTTTTAGGTTCTTAACTCATAGTCAATACATTCCTCCTCCATACCCTGGGTAAGATGCTGTATTCAGGACTATACTGCTTCAGAGGCGCTTAAACCAGTTATGGCTAAGGGTAGTCATGGCACACTTGCCCAGTCCCAAGCAAATCCTACCCAAGATTCTCCCAAACAATTTTGGCTAGTTTGAAGGGCTGATGGGACCAGAAGTACCTTGCAACTCTGGGCTTTTTCGACGAGTCCACAAAAAGCAGCCAAAATGTTCTAACAACCAGTTGAAGATCAGCAGAAAAATTATTTTAGAAGGATCACGGAAAGCATGAAAGCTTTACAAAACTAAGCCAATTATGTGAAGCTCTGGTGGGGCTGGTGAAATGGAGCTGTGAGGCAGAACTACTGCACTGTCCCACTGCAATCGACTGTCAAAGCCTGCACAGACGCAGCCATGATTGACAGGTTGACGACTGACATGCAGCAAACAGAGGACTCGGCAATAACCACCCCTCTTTTCCTACCACTCATCCTTCTGACTGGACTCATGCTCTCTGGTTTTAACGTGCTTTCTGGTTTTAATGTTGTCACCCCCTCATTTTAATTAATCAGAGCCAGTTATAGTGCAAACTCTCCACCTGTTCCCCTCAGACTGCGGCGAAAGTCTGTTAATAACCAAAACACAGGACACGTGTAAGCTTTCCAGCCATGAAACGAAAGCCTAGGAAATACCTTGATACCGTCGTCCCAGGGAACGCTGACTTTCATTTCGGTTCATTTCTCTAACATCTGGTATGCGTTGCTGGGGAATGATGCTCCGCTCAGCTTTGGCCTCCTTCCACCCTGTGGATTCAGTAACAGAGTCAAGACACCTGTACCTAAAAGCAAAGCCATCCAAGTCTGATCGGATATGTTGCCTGAGAGATATTATTCTTTTCAGATGAGAGGTAACTATCAGGCCCCGGCTATACTGGAGAGACAATGTTGTATTTCTTGCAAAGACTGGGATATTAATTTCTGGCACAATTCAGAGTCAGGACATTTTTGCTCTCCTACAATTCCCCCACCTGGAGTTTACGGTTGGTGGTGTTAATCTTTATTCCCCCACCAAAAAACACAAACTCAACTTCTGTTGCCTTGCCAGTATCGTCTGGCTGTACAGCCCCAACCCAGAGTTACAACGGTCAAGGAATGTGCTGCAATGCCGCTTCTTGCCAAGCCCGAGGTAGGATTATTCTGGCCTCTCCAGGCCTTTAAAAACAGCCATACTTTGCTACCTACCCCGCTTTCGTGATGAAGGCAGCTCTGTGGCAGGCAGGAGGCCACAAGCCCCCTCAGATGTGCTGCCAAGAAGGGGATATATGCTGCACCAAGGGTGGTTGTTGCTGTGATGTAAAGACTAAAGAAGAGACACAGCGGTGACAGCCCGGGTCACAGAGCATCTGTGATGGAGGAGCTTTGGCCACAGTCCTAGACAGGTGGGGTCATGGCCTGATGCTGCCAAAGCCGTATATTTTATGGATGCAGTATTATCACAGCATAAATAATGGTGCAAAGAGAAAACAGCTTCATTTATAACAGTCAAAAGCGACACTCTAAATCTCAATCTGTCTCCAAATAAAACCTCTTGATGCCATTGCTAAGATATGCACTCTCCACTGCAGGCTTTGTCTAATGAGCAAGAGGGCAGACTCAAATAAATACCACCTATGCCAAGCTCACAAAGCGTTTATTTCCAGTCCACGGGTTGGACAACCTGGGCCAAAAGGCAAAAATCGTCTCAGGTAGATCTGGACGCCTACAGATATCGAGCAAAGAGCTTTGCAAGAGCCGAGCGCAGTAGACAGAGATATTTATCATAGGCAGGGGCCAGAAGCAAATGAAGTGACCTGTAAAACCAAATACTTCTGTGGCTCTAAGTGAAAGCGTGCAGGATATTCCTGTTCCAGGATCCGACACAATGGCTGTGTCTAGCCGGACATGCCTTTAAGTGATTGAACTCAAGCTCTGTCTGGGCAAGGCATCAAACTCCACAAATCTCTATCCAAGCCTCACACCTGATGGCACTTTGAGCCAGTCCAGACAATAACATGGAGTTTACGTTCCACCTCTTCAACCCCCTCCATCCCCACCACCAGCTGCCAGCCAGCCTGCCTTCGTTCAGAGAGAGCAGGGGAGATCAAATGGAAGCGGGGCATTTCAAAAAGCAAAGGAGCCCTGTGAAAAATCAGACTTCTGGCATCAGTGCCAGTGCGGATCTTAGACTGAGGAGGTGTGAAACCATGCGGCCGGCAAAGCACTTCCAAGCACCGGCTGCAAGAAACACAGCATCACGGAGCAACGTGGGTTCAAAGGGGCCTCTGGTAGGACCGACTCCCTGCTGAAAATAGGGTTAACTTCTAAATTGTATCAGGTTTCTCGTGGCCTTGTCCAGCCAAGCTTTGAATATCTCCAAAAATGGGGATTTCACAGCCTCTCTAAGACTTTGTTCCAGCATTTGAGCATGCTTGTTGAGTGGCCACCTCTCATGGCCGACTTTCGTATGGACACAGCATCTTCAGTTCCTACTGATTCTTATTCCCACTAGACATTAGATTACAAAGAAGCATCAGCGCTGGCCCCTATTCCTAGGGGGACAGAATTAACTAAAATTTGATGTGAGGCCTTTATTGATGGACTCAAACTATTCAGCAGTCAAGAATATGTTACTTTTGTTACGATGACTCTTTTGGGGGTTCCTCCTCCAACGTTACTGAACTGTCAGGATGGCTGTCATCTTGGCAGTAATGCATGAAGTCTGCAAATCAGCTGAACTGCCACTGCATTTGGCACGCACACAAGACTTCAAGATGAAAGGAGGAAAACACAATTTCCCTGTTGTCCCATTCACCTCAGATATAAAGGAAAAACAAGTCCCGATTCAGAAAAAAAAAAGGTAAATAAAACCAGCACCTAAGAAAAAGTTGCTCCTGAGCAACCTGTTCTTGTTGACCTTTCTTTGAGCAGACATTCCCGCCAACCTCAAATATTCTGTGTGATTTTAGTGGAAGTTAAAATAATTTTTCATGTTGTTTTGAATAGGACCGTATTTAAACATGCATTTACGTGCATTCCTGAAACGCAGCATTAGTGGATAGCTTGTTGATAAAGCCGTGGACTAAAACCAAGAAATTTTTGACAATCAGATTTTATGTAACTCCTGGTCTGGAAAGGAATTTAGTTGCTTTAGCACTTTTCTGCATGAGCTCCCTAACTCCTGTGTTTACCAGTATGGCTGTATGGATTTCATGGGAGCAAGGATGACTTACACTCTCTCAGGTGCTGACCCCACTTTGTTATGCCCATACTCGTGTTGTCTCCCTACCAAAGCCACACCCCGCCTTTACGTAAGTTATTGCGCTGACCTCTGAAACTGTGTCACTCCTCGGGATTCTTTCCTAAAGCCTTCAGACGGATGACATTCAACAGGAAAACAAAAAAGCTAAAGAAAAGGAGAAACTCCCTTCACACAGAGGAACAATAGCCTGTAATCTTATATATGTGGCTTCCAATTTCTGGCAATAGCAAGCCCACAATTTGCATGTTCTAATATGCATCATTTTGATAGCAATTACACTGCCTGAGGTGCACTTTGACTGAGCCATCCTTGCTGTCCTGACACAGTGAGCTTCCAGAGGAAAACTCTGTGTTCAGGTTTGGGCCCCTCACTACAAGAAGGACATTGAGGGGCTGGAGTGTGTCCAGAGAAGGGCAATGAAGCTGGGGAAGGGTCTGGAGCACAAGTGCTGTGAGGAGCGGCTGAGGGACCTGGGGTTGTTCAGCCTGGAGAAGAGGAGGCTGAGGGGAGACCTCATCGCCCTCTACAACTGCCTGAGAGGAGGTTGTGGTGAGGTGGGGGTTGGTCTCTTCTCCCAAGTAGCAAGCGATAGGACAAGAGGCAATGACCTCAAGTTGCACCAAGGGAGGTTTAGATTGGATATTAGGAAAACTTCTTCACGGAGAGGGTTGTCAAGTATTGGAACAGGCTGCCCAGGGCAGTGGTGGAGTCCCCATCCCTGGGGGTATTTAAAAGCCGGGCAGACGAGGTGCTTAGGGACATGGTTTAGTGGTGGACAGGTACGGTTGGACTCGATGATCTTAAAGGTCTTTTCCAACCAAATGATTCTGTGATTCTGTGAAAATATTGCCTGTTTTTTCCTCAGCAAAAGAAGGCCCTTAAAATATATAAAAAGTTAAGTCTAGACGCTAAGCTCTGGGAAGGGATAGAGGCTGAGGGAAGGGTAAGATGAACATGGATATGGATTAAAAAAGGGAGAGAGGACCAGAGGGTGGGAAGCTGGGGGGGTCTGGGCATAAATGCACACGCTGCAGAGACAGTGTTATTGCACCAGGGGACTTCAGCTGCCCCATCTTCTGCTCCAAATGTCCCATCAGACCCACATTTAATTAAATTGGAGACAGAAAATGCAAAAATTTCCAAAACACAAATCCTTCTGCAGCTCAGCTCATGCTAGAGAACAATTTAGTTAGACAAGAGAGGGGAAGGAGATGGCTCGTAACCTGAAGGTCATCTCAGTCTTCTGAAAACTGTTAGGAGGACCACAAGGCAACAGCCTGTCTCTGAAGATCATCAAGTCCTATAACTATGACAAAAAAACTGGGAATAACACTGGCAACAGAACAGACAGTCTCTTCCTTGGGACAAAAGCCAGAACACACTGATTTATGGCAAGAGGAGGAGGGATTTTTTATTTTTTTTTTTAACCAAGACAATCTGAATCATTGTAGAGGCAAGAACTTAAAAATAAAGACCAGATCCCATGTCCTTTCTTAGTTTAAGTGCAGTCACTTTAACAGGATTTTGTTTGAACAGGATGCCTGATGTTATGTCTACTCTGAAAAGAGAAAAAATGTTTTTATTTCAGTTTGGTCAACCCCAGTGAGCTATCCCGGGTTAAAATAGAGGTGAAAAGACTACAAGAACACAAGAACATATGGACTGGTTCAGATCAAAGGTCCTTATATGCTCAGGGAGGAACATATAAGCATGGGAAGCAGTGACTAATTCCCATACTCTATTCAGCCCTTAGAAACCCACAGCTTTAGAAATGTTTGAAGTCAGAGGTCCCAACCAATGGACATGTTTAAGAGCCCACGCTTCATATGACAGCTCAGCCTTCACAATGTCCCACAGAAATGAGCTCCTCAGTCGGGTAATGGATGGTGGGACAAATTACTGCATCTCAGTTGATTTAAACTTGCTGTGTGGGCACCCCAGCTTCTTCAGTTATGAGTAACAGCCAAGAGATGACTTGGGTTTTAAGTTGGGGTTGAATTCAAATTGCTGAACTGACTGACAGCCTATGCTATTTTCTCTTCTTTTTTTCATCCTTATTTTCATAAGCGTTAACGAATATGAACTGGTTTACTGGAATTAAAAACATATTTTTCTGCTTGTGTATGTGTATAAACATACCTTAAGTTAAAACAGAATCAGGATGTAGATATGAACCAAACCAAGAATCCAAGCACACTCTAGGCTTAAGGAAAGCCTATGCTCCCATCTCCAGTTTGTGCCTGAAATCAAGAAAACACCCCAGAAATATCTGAGATTGGTGAGAACAGTTTATTAGTCTACAGTATATCAGTCTATATGTTTTTTTATTTTAGCTGAGTCTACCTGATTGCAACAAGGATGAATGACTGACTTTTTTTTTCTAAGGCTCCAATCCAAGTGGCATACAACCCTTCATTTTTCTTTCTTTTCTTTTTAATATATGGTTTTGGCAAATAATTTCCTTCTCTGGCTTCTTACACCGTATTTTGTATATGAAGGCTAAGGACATGCCTGGCTACATGAAGGGGTCACCATTCAGGTTACAGATTAGGAAATAGTACAGTTTGTCAACATTTGGCCCTGACAAACTTTTAAAATATAAATACAGATGGTTTTATTTAAAAGAGAAAAAGTCCAAATTCTACTAAAGGTTGAAACTTGTTTTCTTTCCAATCTCATTTTTTCCCTGAATGTTTGGTACATTGTGTTCCATTGTTATCAAGTTTAATCGCATTTATATAATGAAATGTAATTAGGAAATGGAAATAGAAATTGAGAGTCCTTTGGTTTTGTGGTTTATTCAAGAAATTCCTAGCCCAAATTGAGTAGAATTCATATATGTCAAGTATTTCTGGGAGTATATTCCCATGTTAGGAGGGAATACGAGCCCAAGTAGAATAAAGAGGACAACTCATGTAATTGCTACATCTGTGGACCAGACAATTAATTCCCTTCATTCGGAGTCTGACTCTGAACTGCTGTGGCTGAACCGCTCTTTGTGTGAGCTCTGATCCTGTATAAGTTGCACAACACCTCGAATGCGGTTCACATTTTGGCAGTTCTTGCTCAGGTAGAGAATTCTACCCCAGAAAATATAAATTGAAGCCTTTGCAGTCCAGCTCTGCAACATATCTCTCGGCACCAAAGTTTACAGGCTGGCAGCGGGGTCCTGAATTACCAAAGAAAATTGCACAATAAATTTTGCGTAACAAGAACAAACTCTCCACCAAATGCCTATAACTCAGGCCAACATAATTCATGTTGATAACCTAACGCGTGTCTTTCAATAAACCGTGTGATCCAGTGCTTGAACTTCAAGAAATCAGTCTAACGTGTATCTCAGGTCTGACACTTTCAGTGACCTTTGGATGCTACTACTTTAAAAATATCATATCATGCAAACTTCATGCCCCAGGGCTAATAATCCAATAAACCCACATCTTGTCATTGCTTCCTGTTTTGCTGAAGCTTTTCATCTCCCTCTCCCCTAACAAAAGCAAAGGGATTCGTTCGCTATGTGATGCATAGAGTAGACGATAGCCCTAGGTTGAATAAAGTAAAACCAGTGCTATTGCTCGAAAAAGGGACACACTGAGAAACACAGAATCCACACGGTGAAGAAAAAGGTCTGGGTTAAGGCCACTGTTTTTATCAAGAGAGCTGAAAAAATCTGGCATTCCTTAGCAAAGAGCTAGATAATATTCATAGCAGGACACCAGCGAGCGTGGAGCAGAAACAAAGTTTTGGAGATTTATTTCCCTGGGAATCTTACTGCGACTCTGCGTGACATTTGGATAAGCTAACATGGGTAAATACAGTGGAGACAAAACCCCTTTAACATGAATGTGAAACTAATTAAAACATCCTGCTCAGTTTTATCAGTTCAGAGCCAGGTCTTTGGGCTAGACCCATGAATCTCTTCTAGGTAGTATTTGTGCTCAGGACTTGGATGAAGAAACAAAGAGTGAACTTGCAAAGGCTGAGATTATATCACAGTAGGAAGGTTTGCAAGAGATTTACTAGCCAAGATTAAATTCCAAATATTCTTGGAAAACTGGTGAAATGGGCTGAAATGAAGATGATCAAATTCTGCAAAGACAAGAGAAAAGGATTGTACTTAGAAAGGAGAAACCAAGTGTGAATGGGGAACTGGTGGCAGGGGCCGTACTTGGGTGTGAAGAACCCAGGAGCACGATGGAGCTGCAGACCGAATGAGTCAGTGAGACCCAAGTTGCTTGAGATAAAGCCAACCTCGTGCAGGGTTGCAGTAATGTGAGTGCTCCAGGGTTACTCCATCCTGCTCGGTGCTGCTGGCTCTCGAACTCAACCATCGCCTTCGTTCGGGAATGGGAAAGATGATGAGGTTAGACTTGAAAGAAGACAGAACAGCTGGGGAAAAAAAGACTTTGGAAAACACAGTGTATGAACAAGAATTTAATTTGTCTAAACTAGAAAAGTGGCAACAGGAGATGGGAAAAGTGTGTTCACAGCTAAGTACATAAAGATAGTTATCAAGAAAACAGCAACCAGCAGCTCTCCAAGACTGCTGCGAGGAGCACACGAAGCAATTGGCTTTATTTGCAACAAAGAATACTGAGGTTGGGTGGTACAAAACATTGCAGATCCTATGGGTAGCTGGGGACAGGCTCAACAGTGACACATCCTGTCCAAGATAAGCCAGATGTATCTGACCCTGCCTCAGAGCAGAGAGGACCAGGTAGCATTTTGCCACCCTCCACAGCCAAAAACACATTTCTGGAATTTCTCCAGCTGGGAACCCCGAACATGTCTTCAGGCTTAAGCACTGTGTGTAATTGTTACCTTGTTAGGATTTTTTTTCCCCTTTACATCAAACGTCCTGAAGGCAGCAGTAAATATATCTATTAACAGCATGCTAGCTTAGTCATCTGCCCCACAGAAACGCTGGAAAAAACTTCAATTTGACCCAGATGCACCCCAACACCAAGAAGAACACGGTCCATTTTGCCATGAGGACACTGTTTCCAATGCAATTTTTGTACTGAGCCCATAATAACTACGATACCTGTCCCCTGGAACCAGTAGCTGAAGGAGAACGTTGAGATTTTGGTCATCAACAAGCAATGCTGGTTACCATTATGCAGAACGCATGGTCCAAGCGCATCAAGCAGCACCAAGCATGAGCGATACTTCATGGTCAGATTTTGATTAAAACGCAGTTTTGATTCTCCTTAGGATTTTGAGACATTCATCTTTAAGAAAATTAAAAGAAAAGTGGATCAGAAGGGGGAGGACACAGCACTTATAGCCCTGCAAGCCGGAGCTGGAATGTCAAAAGCCAAAACTTGCGTTTGTGTTTCCTGTTAGTGCATGAAGAAACTTCAGGGTTTGCGATTCGGCTGTGACTGTGTGATCCAGTCTGGAAAGAGGAGTTATTTATTTTTTAAGAATTATACAGAACTAGAAGCCACATTTGCTGCAACAAACGCTAAAAGGCGGCGTGACAGCCCCGCAGCGGCAACAGTGTGAGCAGCAATGCTGGGTGGAGGAGCCAAATCACTGTCCTGACCAACGGTGGACCCTGCAGCACATCCCGCTAATGCATTTCAGGAATTCAATGACATTAGGGTGATATTTGCACCCTTGCTAACTGAACGGAGACAAAATATACCACTGAAGCAAGAGCTGAAACTCCCCTGAAGCCCCGCTAGTGACCTCAAAAACCTCCAAAGCTTCCTTTGCGCAAGCTGCCAATCTCACCCCAAAAATGCTGATTTTTGTCCCCTGCTGTGCCTGTGCTTTACGGAAGCAAAATTCTTGCACGACCTGAGCTCCTGCAGTGCCAGACAAACCTGAGGGGACACACCGAACCCCCAGCATGGGAAAAGCTCCGCTTTCCTGATAGGATGCGAATAATCAAGGTTGGACTATACGATGTATGATCGCGTTGGGCAGTGTTTCCTGAAGCAATCTATCCCCCGCTCCAGATGGGAGGTGCTGTAAAAGCTGACAGGGGCCGCAGCTAGCAAATTACACCGGAGATCTAGGAGATTGTAGAAAATATTCCCGAAGTTTCCAACTCCACGTGCAGCTGCAGCACGGAAGGCAAACAGGATGCTGGTTACACTGATAGAGGAATGTAAAATAATTGAAAAGACTTGGTTATTATTGTATGAGGAAATGATAAGATCTTGTGCAGAGCACGGTTTGGTCAAGAAATGATATGGGAAAGAAATTATATCAGTTCTCCAGGCTTAAGACAGGAGAAACATTCAGGACAACGGGCTTATTCTCGTTTCTAACAGCCTCTGGTAGATGGACCAGCTATAACATTCGAGAGAATGATGTTTTGTGTCTGCTTGCTTTGTCCAGCTGCCAAATGTGAAAAAAACACTTTCAAGCAAACTCTCAGAAAGTTTCCTGTCCTCTGTCAGCGCAGCTCTGCAGCCACACACCCAGCCTCACCGGCGCTGCCAGAGCCGGCTCCGGCGTCCAGCGCTGCAAAGCGCCTCTACTCTGAGAAAATTCAACGCAATGCCACCGCAAATAGTCCCAAGGACAACCTCAAAAAAATAAATAAAAGCAAGAAGCTGCCTCTTACCTTAAGGTAACGCTCAGGGTCGCCTCTGGTGACGTGACCTCAGACAACTCTGGTTTTCATTTGCAGATGTCATGCAAGAGACTGCGCTCCAAAGATCTCTGACACAGCAAAGCATTGCCAGCTTGGGCTTCAGGGCTTCGCCCTGAGCTACGTTGCACGCTTTGCCACATGTAACCCAAATATTTTGCAAACGTTACTTCAGCAACTCACCAATGGAAGAGAGAAAAAGAACAAAACAAAACTCTTACTAAATCGAGCAAATGACGTAAGGTTGATTAATGAAAGAGGTGACTGCTACACAATTGGCCTCCTGTGAGGTCAAAACCAAAATGCATTTGTTGATATACCTTGAAAAATTGGTCATAGAATCATTTGGTTGGAAAAGACCTTTAAGATCATCGAGTCCAACTGTAAGATGTAGCAGCAAGAACAGAAGTACTCACCTGAAATATGAAAATACAGTTTGGGACAGATATTAGCTTTGCTGGGTCAGCCGCACGATGATTTGCCAACCACGGCTTTGAAAAATTTTCATGAAGACACATACTTACACCCATACCTCTATAATAAAGGCAGGACAGCTGTTGGATTTACTGAGAGAGAGCAGCTATGATGACACCTGGAGATATCAAATCCCACTTTTCAGATGGGATGACAGGAGCTGGAGGGGTTTGTGGGATCCCTGCAAACCCTGTATCTCCCTTGGTGCTTCTCACACAGCCAGCTCCAATAACATAACCTCACTGGTGGCTGCCCTTAACACCAGTTTAATCTGGCTTAGCCTCTTTGCTAAGGAGCTGACCTCTTTAGGTCAAGTCTTCAGGTGGCTTGTGAAAAATGAGAGATCCCACCTAAGGTCATGAGCTGTACTCCTTCTCTGGTCTCTCAACCATCAGTAGAAGACCCTTGGGGTCCCCGGGGATGTCTGTCTTTCTCCAGGGATGCAGAGGCAGCCCAGATGCTCAGCACAGACCACTTGACTCTCATGAGGTGCTACAAGGTAGGTATGACCTCATGGATCCCCATCCAGGCCACCAAGCCATAGCAAGCCAAGTTACAACACTGTCCTGGAGTCTGTGGTAATAAATGCTTCTGCTATTGAGTTTGTTTCAGGGAGGAGAGGAAGTCACCCAGCTGTGCTCTTCTCACTGTTAATGGTCATTTTTTTAAAAGGTTTGGTGCTTGAGTGAAACCCCTGAAGTTCAAGCAGTTGTCCTAAACTATGTGTCTACCAAAGCCTGAATGGGTGATGGGTGCTAGATTTTAGCTCCCTTATTTCACCAGGGAACACCTGACAATAATCATGGAAACCAGTGGAAATCACCATGGTATTGTCTAGTGCTTAGTGGTGCTGTAATCTGGTCAAGCATAAGAGCAAGCTTCATCCTTCTCCATTTGACCTAAGCACAACTACCTCTTCTTCTTTCTCCTCTGTATTTCAGTATCCATTCGGATGATAAAAATGGGAAAAAAAAAAAGCCCAAACCAAACCCCAGAGCTATATGTAGAGACACAGGGTTTTCTCCAAGCCTCAGCAGGTTTTTTTCTTACTTTTACTTGTTCTGAGTTTTACATATCAGCTCTGGTTCTTCTGGAGTATACCATGATTGCTTTATACATTTTCACAGTAGCAGAGATTTTACACAAACAGCTTGTCTTTTCCAATATCTTCAAGAAAAGAACAAGGAGAAAACTATCTGTCTGTGATTTTTGAAAGCATCCCTTGTGCTCTATTTTGCAAAAGACTGGGAGAGATTTCTGCCAGAGAAAAATTCAGCAAATGGGAGACATTTAAAGGAAACTTGAAAGTGGTAGAACAGGGAAGGAAAATAAATTAAGAAGATTTACTTTAGTCTATTTTTTCATCTCTTAAGCCTTATAATTGAGCATTATCTGACTACGGACATAGACAGAGGTCATTTTTGCTAAAGCACTTAGCTGTTTATCTTTTCTGCTCTCTAAGCCGTGATATTTCTGGCCAGCAAAAGGCTATATATCAAATTCATACCTTTCTACTCATTTCTTAATAAGAATCAGCTAATTGCATCATCTTCTCTCCCTGCCAAATAGAGGCTGCCGTTTTATTTGGCCTACTCCAACTTGTTTTCTGTAGAAGTCATGATATTTCTGGATGTTTCTTTCTCATTTGAGAAAATAAACTTTGCAAAATGGCATAAATCTTCCACAAACACAAGCTGATTTGGACCTGAAAAATGCTGTGTTCAGACTAGGACGTTTCTACCGAGGCCAGTGGAATTATTATTCAGTGTTTGCCAGTGATACATTAAAAAAAAAATGTTTAAATTCTGTCTAAATCTCCTCAACTTGTATTACATTGGGCTTCGGCATAGTGCTTCAATACTTCAGTGAAGAGTTGAGTAAAGCACATGGAAACGTTTGCTGACTCAGTGGATCTTGTCTTGCAGCCTCACCAAATGAATTGGTGCAATTGCAATCGTACTTTAGAACAGAACATGCAAATTTGGCTAAACAGCTCCTAAGATTATACAATTTGTTTACCTCTTCCGCACAAAGAACACATAAATACTTTGTGTTTTCACTATTACTTTTACCCTTCTACCTAGCAGAAAGCTGTGTTCCTTTCTGCATCTCAAGAAACATTGGAGAAACATTCATTAGAAGATAAATTAAGCTTAGAGGATGGCTTTTGCCTTGTACTGCCTTACGAATGACAGCTCAGCTACCCCTGAAATGTTGCTGCTCGAAGGAGCACAAAGCACTGTTGAAAGACAGGGTCTTGCACAGACCTCCAGAAGCACACACACACGTTATCTGCATGTGCAGCTTCTCCTCCTGGCTTTGCAGTCCCTCGAATCACTACCAGAAACACAACCATTGCAACCCAGTGATATATTTCCCTATGAGCAACCATCAACCCTGGCAGACGCGTCTTTAGTTTGTCATGCTTGATCTCTCATGTTGGTTCTTCTAATGCTGACCCCTGCCTCACATGAAACATGAGAGACGCGGGGATTCAAGAGCCTTTAAAAACCTCTGAGGAGGTAAATGAAGTCAGATTTGTGGGGAGACATCATAGCTTCATTAGACCAAGCAAGATCAAGTGGACGAGTGGCAAACTCTTATAATAACACAGTGCTTGAGATACAGCCACACAGGAACACTTGGCCCCATCTTCTGGCAGCTTTTCGGAGAAGGAGGGGACTCTCACAGTGTGTACATACAGTATCTCCAACCCCCTTTGTGATTAAAGAATTGGTGGCCTTATACGTAATGACACAGTAAATGTAATACAATTATTTCTCACCAGACTTTCAAGTGCTCCTGCACATTTGTATTTGATGAGCGTTTATTCTGGGAGGCCTTCCCGTGATCGAAGTCTTCTGCAACTTCTATGTGAAATGATGACACACGAAACGGTGGCCATACCTCCCCTGCAAGGCGCCGAGCTTCTTTATTCAATTACACACAGCTACTTTGAATAATGTGGTCCTGCTTTTTCCTTCGGGAAAGTCTGGTCTGCCCATATCCAAACAGGAACCCTTTGATGCTCATGAGCTGCAATGGCTCTGAGGCTGCCAAAGCCAACTGTCGAAGTGCAAACAAGAATAGACTCATCCGTCCCACCACAGTGCCCCATCTGCAGACGTTGCCCTCAAAGACTCTTTCTTTGGGCTATGCTCTTCCCTCGGTTACGCAGCCTGGAGGAGAAGCTGGGTTACTCACACAAGGGCTGGGCGGCAGAGGAAGGCACCATCTCCCTCTCCTGCTATAGAGCTGATGGCAGCCCTGTACAAACCTCGCTACAGTTGAATGGGGTGGCTGCTGGGATAAAGATAACAGACCATACAGCAGTGAATTCTGTCTGATAGTTTCTCTTATCACCTCCCACAGTACTATCTGCCTCTCTGCGCTTGCATCCCACTGAAGGGGGCAGGATGAGCAAATCCTCAACACAGGCTGAGTAGGGGTTAGGCTGCCTTTTCCCTTGGTACTGCCCTCAGGACCTCCAGGCAGACATGGAGGGCTCCCACCAGGCACAGAGCTGCAGTCCACGCTGATGCATCCTCTCCGTTTCTACTCCTTTGGTTCCCAGCCCTCTCGACTGCATCCTGCATCCTCGCGAGCAAACCAGAGGACACCTCACTAGCACTTCAGCAGTAGGATCCAAGTGTACGGGCCCTGCTCCTGGACAGGCTTCCTCCTGCAGGAAAATAAGAAGAAAGAAGAAGAATGCAAACACCACTCGGCACTTCCAGTGATACTGGAAACATCCACTTTTGGGATAAAGCCTGTCCTTTCCAACTCAGACGCTGAGAGGTTGAAAACGATCTGCTTCTGGGAGTTCAGCCTGATTTTCTAAGGAAACAACAAATCAAATACTGCAAAGTCAGTGAACGTTGGCACTGGGGTCGTGTGGGTGTTTGGCTGCCTCTGTATCCCCCCTCCACCTCCCTCCAACTCCAATTTCAGCTAACTCCAACAATGTGACCCACGCTATCGGCCCCGGTTGCTCTTCCAAATTACAGTCTGCTTGAAGATATCCTTAAACTCGACTCTTATTGATTGATAGTGTCCAAAAGCTTATTCTGAGTTGGAGGAGCCAAACACCCCTGCAGGTTGGCATGGTCAGTTCACCTCCACGGGCACCTCCACCACTTCCAGCCAGTGGAGTGTCCCAGCACCAGCCCTCACGTTGCAACCTCCTTGTGCTGCATACTAGCAAAAGGATTTGGCCTGAAAGTTTAAAGCAAAGCAAAACTCTGTGCCGATGCCCGGAGTCATGAAAAGTACAAATCGTTTGCATTGGCCTGCTGAAATGTTGGCCATGTTGTATAATTGTACCTTTGCACACCAGTTTCCAAGAAAAAAAAAAAGCAACTATGCGCATTTTATTGCTGAGGTCAGGTTCCTGTCTTCCCAGTCCTGTTTCTCATTCTCTAATCAAATCATTACTCTTAATATGACCAGTTCCGAAGAGCCTGTTTTGCCATAAAGTGCTTTAACCTTAGAATCTTATTTACTATGACCTTAATTGAAGGGTTTATTCAGACTTATAAATTGTTTTGTGTAATCAGCCAATAACTCGAGATCAGCAGCAAGTCCTGGGCCCAGAAATCAGCTGTGCCAAGCCCAGCCATTCTCAAGGTGACCTTAAACTGGGTTAAAATAACACTTTTTGGAAGTGTAGAACAATACAGTAGACTACAGCACATTTAAAGGAAACCATCCCAGCTACAGCAAGACCAAGAAGCCTTTCATGAGCATGTAAGGCTAACCCAGAATAAATTGGGTCTAGGCCACCTCACTTTCGGATGTAATTTAAGTTCTCTCATGGTGAGCTCAAGGAGAATCCCGCCTCTGTGCCCCACTTGGGAAAAGGGACCAAGTGTCAGGCATGCACTCAGAAATTCTCCCAGTGAAAAGTCATGAGCTGATAAATCACAGCTTTTTTGTGATCATTTCAGGCTGCTGGGAGCAACATAGCAGGGACACTGAAATGCCATGGTCTGGTCATCTGTTTCTGAGAAACTATCATCACAGGAATATCTTACCCCAGGCCACTGCCGTGTGTCTGAAGGTACCATTCTTCCCTGGACATCTCAAGCTATGGGTTTGTTATACAAGATGCTTTTTGCTGAACTTAATAAGAAAGAAACCAGGTGAAGTCTCTCGTGCAAGTGGCTTTATAAGGTTGCTGTGTCTTTTTACAGATCACACATTGGTTCCCATACCGAAAGATGCTCTACTCAGCATGAAGCATTCGGCATCACGAACAGTCACGTCTTTGCAGTCACAGCTTGAACTTTGCGTGGCTTGCTTTAAAAAAAAAAGTGTGCCCAAACTTTCATGTTTTCTGGAAACATTTTGATTTTTAAACTATTTGGGTATCCTTAAACAAGAAAAATACTTGACAAAGAAGAGCTGCTTGTTGAAAGCATTACTTGTTTCATATTTCAAAGAGAAAATTGAAAACACTTACAAAGGGTGTAGCTATTTACCAGTCAAGAGTGTTCTTATAAACAAAATAATATAAAACATATCCTCTTTGCTGTTTTGTTGTTTAATATCTTCCAATGTATCACCATGTAGAGAGCAGAACAGAAGAGAAAACAGAGTGTATTTCCAAGAAGCCTTGCAATAGATAAAAAGCGTAAAGGACAGTAGCGTGGCAGCAATGTGTTTTAGCTTTATACGCACAGGAATCATGAGACGTGAGACAGGTATCGATTTTCCATCAGGAAAGCTGAAGAAGAGTCTCTCATGACATCTACCTGCAATTCCAGCTGGGCACATCAGGAAAAGTGAAGAAACCCGAAGGCCAAGAGAAGAGTTGAGTTCATTCAATGGACAAATGCACATAGGAAATCCTTGATCCTTCTTGGACAACCTCTTCGCAGAAATTCCCCTCGAGAAAACAGATTAGTAACAACAAAGTCAAGTTCACTGTTAAAGTATTCTTATTAAACATTGTTTCCCATTTTATTTACAGCTGTTATGTTCATTGTAATTGCTCTACTTGCACCATTTTACCCACAAAGAGCCCTGAGACTATGAAAAATATATTCATGTACAAAGCCTAAAACCCATTTCTTGCAGATGGGTTTCCAGCAGTGAAAGCATGGGGAGGATATTTGTTCTTTTTGCTGGGGTGGAGAGGCTGTGACAGTGCTTAAGAGACTGCATGCTGAAGAAGTGAAGGAGCTGGTTTGTTTTAAAAAGAGACAGAACCAAATGGCTTTCTATCACTTCACATCTGTAGAGCAGCTGAATTTATCCTGTGCTTCATCCAACCGTTTTATCAGATTTCTGTTCTTTGTAAACCAAGCAAGGGTCTAGAAATAACATTATAGTAAGTGAAGAGTGATGCATTTGCTGGCGCTGCTCTCTTGATACACCATATACCTCAGAGGAGCAAGCAGTCAGTTAGAAGCAATGCCATGTGAAGTTTATTTCTGTTTCCAGGCCCATGTGATGGCCTGGGAGAGGGCAGCTCTGCCTGAAGCCATGCAGCCTTTCCAACCGTAACAGGAAACCACCGTCAGCGATGGCATAACTCATGGCTAAGACTTGCAAGCCCCACCAGGTCATGTTCTGAACCTTAGACAGCGATGAGATTGCTTTTAGTCTAGCTGCCCCAGAACGTGGGGTTGGGTTTAGCATGCATGACATTATATATCTTACTCTGTTAGCAGCAACAGCCTGTGGTTTTTTAGGCTGTAAACACCTGCAGCCAAAATGTGAAGCAGATCCATCAACTGCAGCGAGGTTGTGCCAATTTACACCACCTCAGATACTGCTGATGAGGGTTTACTGTGCCTTGAAAAACTGAGTGTCCCTTTCAAACCCTGAACAAGTCATTTACAGTTTCAGGCTCACGGATAACTTACGGGTAAGAACACAGTCTGAGCCACGTATTCAAGTGCTGCAAATCCAAAGCAGAATACCAGTTTTCTTTCATTAGGGAAAAGGAACTTCTGAGATTAAACTTTCCTTTAGGATTCTCATTCGTTTGGCTAAGAAGTTGAAGTAGGATTACAAATTGTATTTCCCACCTACCTGGGACCAGTTATACAGATTCTCCAAGACATCAAAACAGATCAAAAGATTTATTGCAAGGCAGAGAAATTGTGTCTAATAAGGACATGCTTCTATCAAATTCGAAGTACCCCAATATGGTACTTGTCAGAGCATAAGGCAAGACCTCTCTCCCCTACTGTCTGAATCCAAACCACGCCATGTCACAAGTCAGGGTGACACACCTGCAGGACAGGTCGGAGGGGGTTTCTATAAAGCAAAAGAGCAACACGCAGTAACTGCCCACCAGCTTCCCGGAGCGTGGAAGAAATGTTTGAAGCGACATGTGACTTTCTTTAGTATTTAGATTGGGCGTGCTCTCATCTTCCCAGGAGAGAACTAAAATTTTCCAGAGAAAAAGTCAAATCCTTACTTAAAATGCCACAAAATTCAGACGTCAGCAGTTCAACTTTCCCACCAAAAAAGTTTTGATCAGAAAATGGCCACGCCTTAGAGCAACATTGCCAAAGCAGGCACCAAAGCTCTCCAAATGACCTGTGCATCTCTGTTCCATGCTATACAAAGAGCTATTGCATTCTCTACTGTCCTTTGACAAAAACCCAGTGGCTTTCTCGAGGCAAATAATTCATAAAGAAGAGCACAGAGTCATGTTTATCTTCTCTATGATCAAACGAATGTCCTGAGTTAACATGTTTTTTGGAGAAGTACCAGGCAATCTTACCTTCATTCCAAAAATAAATCTCAGATTGATACTAGTGGACATTGTGTCAAAGAGGACAAGACGGGGTAAAGGAGAGTCCAAGACTGGTGGAGTGAAATGCGCAATATGGAACTGTTTGTCGTTTGTATCCTTTGATGACTCTTGATGGGAAGTTTTAGTTGGAAATCATCCACACAAGGAGCTTGAGAGTCCAACATGGTGGTTTGGGTGTATTGCTAGCAGTTGGCTTTCTGAGCAGGCAATACCTATTTCTCTCTTTCCCGAAGCCATGAGTCAGGCTGTGTACAGGGATCCAACATGAGTAAAAGCACAATGAAGGAAAATTCAGTAAGGTTCAAAATGTGGCTGCCTTTTCTATGTCTCAGGACAGGGCCCTAGTTTCTTTGGCTCAAAAAGCTGATGGTTAAGGTTGGTTCCTCTTGAACAAGGATGTGAGCAGCTCTTGCTTTTATTGTGATGAGGCACAAACACTGGAAATCTTGAATCAGCCAGATAGGGCTACAAACAATGTAAAAACATCTTTGACATTACTGGAAAGTTGTTTCACATTCTGCCTTCCCTACTTCTGGAAGGGAATAATTGGCCTCATTAATAAGGAGACAAGCAACCTTCCCAGCCCTCCTGTCCAGAATCCGTATGTCACCGACCTAGAGCAATACAGGCTCCTGCTGACAGGCAGGACTTGGAGGCCGATTTCACCTCCTGGCCATTTCCCAGGGCACGTCATGAAGACCTCCATGTCTGCTCTTGTTACGGTCAAGAACTGCAATACTTATGTCATGCTTTCTTGAGACTTTCTTGCTTTTCTCATGTATATTTTATCAAAATATAGTCTCTCTTCTTAAAAGTTCATTTTATTCCCTCCTGTCTTGTTATTAGCTACCCAATACAAAGAAAACGATACCCATGTCCCTAGAGCACTAACTCTAAGCCCTGCTACAATGACAAGTTTGTGGACAACTGTCCCAGCTGGTGTGAGGAGGAAGAGTGACAACATCTAAGAGGATGCAACCAGCTGTTAGGCTCATCACAGTAATATCCTGTTCCCTGAAGTCAAGACATACTTGGAAACATCTTTCTTGCTTTTGCTGTGCATCACAGGTCATCCCTCACAATGCCTGCGGGCAGACTAATGGGGCTTAACAAGGGGTGGTTGTGTTCAGGAAGAGGTACTACCGTGCCCAGAGGGGACGGTCTGTGCAAGACACTCCATTCAAATACCAAATGACGCAACGCCCCAACATTGCTCCACATCAGCCCACCAACACTGTGCAGTTATTCCAATAATCGGCCTAAAGCAGACCTCAATAAAATAAATGAGGAAATGAGCATCAAGATAGTCGCAATTTAGTAAGCGGCTGTTACAAAAGAGTGCGTCACGTGTACGTGAATCAGAGCAGTGCAGTTTGCAGAGTGGGGCTTACGTAGCTGCGGTTCAAGTCTGTGGGCTTCCTATGGCACCTGATCGCCTCTTTTTTTGCCATGCAATATCCTCCAACAAATCATGAGGACTACTCATGACCGTTTAATTAGAAAATTCATTGGTGAGCCTGTGTACAGACCCCATCCCACAGCCCTGTGGATGCCCACAGGAGACATTGCCCATACCTTTTCCTTAACGCCGGCTGTAACAGCGCAGCCATCAACAACCAGAGGCATGGTTTGATGCCATTTCCTGGCCTGCTTCTTCCATGGTGGAAATCATTTGTCCTGTAAAGACACCCTCACCAAGATGCCACCACTCCAGAAAAAATCTGCATTTTCCTCCCTGGCTGGTTTAGAGCCTCTAACACAAATCATGGGGCTCTCTAAACGCAAGGCAGCCTGGTTGTGCTGCAGCCTGGGGAGGGGAGTTGGTGTTCTTCATGGAGAAAATGTGGATCTGTGCCTACATTTCGCCATGAACGCAAACTTGTACAGAACTGGGGTTCATTTGCAAACCCTGAGCAGGCAAACTTGGGGCAGAAGTGTAATGACTAGCTCAGGCCCTGGCTTAATGGTTCCAAAAATGAGATCCTGACAGCATTTTGTGAGCCGTTCTTTTAGAAAGGGGCTGTGTCTTTGCACCCTTTGCAACACGGGGTTCCTGTCCCAGTCAAAACAGATGTTGAAATCTACAGTAATTTTCAATACTCTCATTAAAAATGAAGCAGTGGTTCATTTTGGCTTCCTCTTCTAATAGTTTTCTTGCCACCCTGCTCTCCCAGGAGAAATTTCCCCCACCTTTAATGTGACAGTGTACTCTGAGCACAGCCTGTGCCTACAAATTGCTGCCTCTGCTGCCCTCCGTGCTCGGCACAGCCCTGCCTGCCCCTCTCTGCCACTGGGGAAGGGAGAGGGAATGCAAAGCGGGGGTCGGGGTGCAAATCCCAGGGGTCTCCAGTCTGCTTTTAATTAAAGGTAGAGATCACAGAAGACTAGACTGGTCGGCAGGTGATAATAAGAAGGGACGGGAGAGCTCAGCACAAAGTGGGGCTTTGATGAAAAATTCCCATCTGCCGAAATTACTGCGCCTAGAGGGCTGGTAGGTAAAAGGTGCTGGTGGGAATAGGATTTCCCTCTGTTTTGCACCCCCCCAGCTGTGGGAAGGACTCCTTTACCCATCTACCAAAACTGAGATGCTCCCATGGATGGGATGCAGCCTACCAAGACGCGAAGCCTTGCTGCACCCCAGCAAGGGAGCAGACCAGCGCGCCTCAACACATGGGTGTTTAAACAGGGTCTACAAACAGACTAGTTACAAGGGAGCATCCACTTGTCCGTGATCAAGCACAAAACTAATGATACCTGTCATTGGTGTAACAGCAGAAGTTGGGCTTTTGTCCAGGCTTGTAATCCTCAGCAGTTTTCCAGGTTGAGTGCGCAATTTGACCAGCTGGGTTAGCCGTTCCACTTCATTTCCTCTAAGGAAGGTCCACTGGGAAGCCATCGATGTGAAGAGGTAGAAACAACGGCCGCGTTGTCCGCCCACCCACCGAGCTGGAAGGGCGCCCATTAATTTCCAGAAAGCCCAAACGTTCGCTCAGGAAAAGCTAGGCTGCTTGTGGCTGTCCTTTCCTAGGGAGAAACTTCCTTCACATTGCATTTAGCTGAAGTGAAGAGTATGGTGGTCTGGTATGGCATAGATTTTCCTGGAAGAAGGCAGAGCTGGTAGTGGTACTCTTCCACATGCTTTCAGAGGAAGGGTGAAAGGTGTCCTCGGCATTTTTGGACAATTTCAGCATCACGTGAGACCTTTCAGTAGAAACTGTCTGGAACAGATGTGGTAGACATGGACTTACCTCCTACACCCCAGAGACCCTCAGGCTAAGATGAAAGAGAAAATTGTCTCCATGTGTACTTGCTGGCATCTCTGTGCCCATACAGTTCTCAGCTCAGTAACAAGTATTTTCCCTAGAGACACAGTGAGCCTTTTCTCTTTGCATTGGACCAGATCCAGGGTCAAAAAGCAAAATCCAAAGAGGAACACCCATTCCCTAATCCCAGAAAGGGACCTCCACCTGCGCTGCCACGCGGGACCAAAATCTACCACCAAGAGGTGCAGGCCTTCAAGCTAACGTGTGTGCTAATTAATGAATCAACTGCTCAGAGTGAAAAGCTCTCGCAGAGTCCTTGCGAAGCTGGAGTTTGGCTTAAAGGAGCTGAGGAACAAGAAGCAAGAAGTAATTTGGGACCACCTAAGTGGCAGCAGGCTCCCCACTGCTGCGCTGGACCAGCCTCGGCAGGATGGGCTGCAGAGCCAGGGCACAGCGTCGTGAAATTAGGCACCGATGATGAAACTGGGTCTTTCATAACTGGCCGAATAAAACGCTTTTCTTTTGGGGAGGAAGAGGAAAATGTGTTTGTGGTGGTTCAAAACATCAGGATCACCTCACGTCCTGACTTCCACTCACCCCTCTGGTTTTTGGGGATGAGATGTTATTCAACATCCAAGGCAAAAATGCCCTCAGATTTGACAAAAATAAGGCCTTAGACTCTGGTTTGAGTCTTCAGCATAGCCCCTTGCTCTTCACTCCTCCTTTTGCTCCATTCCTCTGAGAAAAAGCCTTTCTCTTTCACACTTCTGCCTGGAATCTCTCTTTTTTTTTTTTTTTTTGAGTTGACACTCCTTTTCAATTTCAACAAAAAAAGTTTCTCCCCTCTTCACCCAGACAACACCTCAGTCTCCACCAAGAGCCAGCAAATATCAGTTATACACCATGGGAAACTAAAAATAATTAAAAAAAAAATCTAATTAAAGTTTTTCATTAACGCTTTTCAGTGCCAACAAACTTTTAAGAAGTCACGCTTTCAAACATGAAAAGAAATGACTGAAATAACTGCAATTTCACTTTTTAAAACTCTGAATTTTTTTAAATCTTTTTTTTCATTTTGATCAACAAAACCACTTTTCACTTAAAACTGCCTCCCTAGAAAAATGAGGGGTGGCTCTCACTCCATTTTGCTCCTTAATACAACAAAAGTGCTTTGGGGAATTGGGTGGTTGCATAAACTTTACATAAATGTGGTTGATTTTTTTTTTTCCCCCCAGAGGTCAGTCTGGCAATGCAAAAAAAACCCAAACCCCTCATTTATCTGCAATTTGCAAGTATGGAGTCAAACCCCCCGATTCCCCAGGAGTGCCCCACTACCGACCCCCGGCCGAGGAGCGCTGCTCAACGCCCATCCTGCTTGGGTCCCTTCCAGGCAAGCTGCTCTCCTCGTGGGACCTAGACACCAACCAGCTTGGCTGACCCAAGACCTCAGAGCAGCTCCAAGCCTGCATCTCAGCCCTGAAATGTTGGCACACGCAAGACAAAAAAAAAAAAAAAAAGAGAGAGGAACACATACTCAGTTCTGTAATACTGCACGTAAAAAAGACCTGCCTTACAGATCCTGCTAATATTTCTGTTCCCAATGTATGAATTATTAATATTTAGTATCTGTGAGTCACTAATATTTACCTTAGGAAGTATTTTTATAAAGTTTGACTGGTTTTCTCGACGTAGGAGCTAATGGAGGCTCCTGTTGTTAAAGGCCAGGGAGCCCTCCCTGAACAAACTTTTCTGGTCACTGTTTAAACTGGGCTGCTGGGCTCTTTTATGGCCCTGAACCTCTAACGCCGAGCGCTGAGGCTGGCAAGGATCACTGCCGATGGCTCTGCTGAGACGCAGCTAATTTTAAATCTGGATCTCATGGCGAAGGAAAAACCTCTCTTTTACTGGCAAAACTGTCACAGTCGAACGCTGTGTTCAGATTACGGGAAGAGGCTGCGAGAGAGCACACACAATCCCTTTTTTGGGTACTTGGCATTTATTTTATCTGAAGTCATGGATTATATAAGAGAAGAGCAGAGACCTCACAGAAGTTTCTCCTGCGTCAGCGTGGGACACCCAGGGGGGGAGGCTGGGGACCCCCTCCACACTGAACGCTCGCCATCGGGCTGTGCGAGGGACAAGGGCTTGACCACTTTTCCAGTAACTCTCCTCAAAAGAGGATCCCAGGCGTTTTCTGGAACTGCATCCCGAGCTGTCCATAACACCAACTAGAGCGGGCTTTTAAAGACCTTTTCTTGGTCTAGACTTGAGAGTTTTGAGCTCACCAAAACTCGAGCGTTTTCATAATTTTATTGCTCTTGCTAAAAAGGTTGGTGTCCAAACAAATTCCAATTTAGTGCTTTGGGCTTACAGAAATCATTGTTTTCTGATAAAGAAGCTGTTCCCCAGAAAAGCATTGACCAGCAGTAGGCTACTTAGCTCCGTGCTAAGTGTGTTTTGCTGGAACGGTTTAAGGCAGCTTAACTTCACTCGTGTGTTTGGAAAGGGGAACGCAGCCTGCTGAGCTGGCCGGCTGCCCTCAGACGCCTGAGATTGTTTCATGACTCTGCAGATGAGAAAATTTCCATGGTCTCCATCTTCCCACCAAAAGCCTGTCCTCAGATGGTGCTACATCCCTGGCACGGGTACGAGATGCCTCCTCCGCATTTCAGTGGTCCATGCTGCTCTCCAACAGCCAGCATTCAGTTTGTGTTACTCTGCTCAGTGACACCCCTACAGGGATACCCTAAACCACCCCTTGCCACCATTTCAGATCAGCAGTTTTCTAGGGTTGTCCCCAGTACTTTACCTCAGACGTGGCAGGAGGTCCATGGGTCCATCTGCAAACCCACCTCAGGGTCCCACAGGACTTGCTTATCTGCCAAAAGACCTATGGGAAAAAAAAACCTGAACAACAAACAGTTAGGAGAGCACTGACTCGTTTTTGTTATCTCAATCCATACTAGCATGACACTGTGCACCTTTACCTAGGCCACTTCTACTAGAAGGTCCCTATCTGTACCACCCATGGGACAATGCCAGTCCATGATTGTGCACCATCCTGGTCCAAATAGATGATAACCCTTCCCATATGATTTCGTGTTTCCTTTAGCCTTGAAAATGATAGAAATTACAGTTGGGAGGGCCATCAAGACACTTTTCTAGTCCATCCTCCACGCAAAGCAGGATTAGCAGTGGCTATCTCATTCTTAGGAGCTGATGGACAGCATTTTCTTAAAAACCTTGAATAATGGCCTGAAAAGACCATGCAGAGTATCTGTTCCAGCCAGAGCCTTTCCTAATGGCCAGTCTCAACGTTTCCTGCTACAGTTTAAGCCCATTACTTCTCAGCGGGGCCCCTTTGGGCATGAGAACAAATGTCCTCCTCCCCTTATGGTATCTTTACGCACTTCAGGAGTGCTCTCCCTCTCCTTTGTTATCCTCAGCAATCCTTCCGCCTTTCTCAGGGGTTGTTTTAGCTCTGAGGTCGTTCTCTTTGCTTCCTCCTGGACTTCCCACAGTTGGTTATATACTTTTTGGGCAACAGTGTACCTCATACAAAGACATCATACCATACCAGAGACCTTAACAGCACGAAGCTAAGCTGAACGGTTTCTCATGTGTCTTGCAGACCGTATCCCTCTTTCCACATCTAATATGGCATGTACCTCCTTGGCAATAGCGTCATGCTTTTGACTCTTTTTTTATCTCAGTTGGGCTGAGTTATTGCCCTACTGGTTGGTCTCCGTCTTTTATTATTCCTTGTATTCCTTCCTTCCGAGTGCTGGCTTGTTTTAGCAGACCGTTTCTCCAGCTTGTAGAGTGATTTTTGTTTTCAGGCCTTACCTTGCACCACGCTCTCAGTCCTTCTCAGCTCTGTGCCACCCGACCCTGTGCAGATTTAATAAGCATATTCTCTGTTCCACCACACAGATTATTAAGGAAATTACCGGTCAGAATCGGGCTGAAATTTTGCCTCCAGAGGACAGTTCTCCATAGATTTAAATGGATTAAACAAAACAGATATCAGCTGTGAACCATTGAGAATTACTCTCCGGACAGACACAGTTACTGATCCGGTTTTGGAGCCCCCTTGCATTCACCTAAACTATATTTTGATTACAAGCACGTCAAGTGAGATGGTATTAAAACCCCTCCTACAGTCAATCTATCGGGTTTTACTCTTTTTTCCCAACTCACAAAGCCCGTTAAGCTGGTAGAGAAGGACATGAGGCTGCTTTTAAGATTTCTTTCTGACAAACTTGTCCTCTGGCCCCTTGGCACTGTTCTTAGATGATACCATCTATCTCAGCTTCCCCAAATGCAAAGGATGGATGTGAAGAAACAAGCCTTGAAGCAGCTACTGAAATAAAAACTTGAGGATATCAGCGTCAAGCACTTCTCAGGACAGTGTACGTGTTGGCAGGTCCTCTCTCGGGGTCATGGTCGCCCACAGCCCCTAAACCAGAGGAGCCCCAAACCTGGGAGAAGGAACACTTGCAAGGCATTCTGAAGCAGTGAATTTATTTTGCAAGCCTGTGCTCCCTTCTCCTTCTGTTTTCAGCTACAATATTCCACCTGAGCCTCCTGATTTTTAGCCCGCTATAAATATCCTTGTATTCAGTTTGACACTCAATAGCACTACGATGTGCTCGGCTACGCAGCAGATGATGAGGGAAGCTGCATATAGCCCTTGCCTGCTCACATGGTACGAAGAGCGAGGAGCAAACACTGCAGAGAAGAGTTCTGCATAAGGGAGACCTTGTCTGTTGATTTAACTCCATAACCCTATTTTAACCACTGTCAACAAGATATAAGGGTGGTTTCTATTTACACTGAGGCTTCTTTACACTGCTCTGTCCACACCCTAAAGTGGCATAAATGTCTTCTAAGTGCCTTAAAGTAGGTCCTTAGTATAAATGAGAACCAACCCCATCGTTTGCAAAATGGCTTTGAAAACATTGCCCGGGTGCATCCTATAAATGAATGTGGGTTTTTGGAAGAACACCCATCCCAAGGTATGCCCTTGCTATACATAGCCTCTGATGAGCTCAGCACGGGATGAGGAGCAGGCAGCAGAAGGCAGAGCAACAGGCAACGAGACATTTCTCCTGAAACGGCGAGCAGGGAGAGCCCTGCGTCCTGCTGATCCTGGAGGATTACCAGCAAAGTGGGAAAACAGGGTTATCGGGTCTGCTCCTTTTGTAGACTGGTACCCTCACTCGGACCCACATGGGTTCCTCTTTCTTTTTCACTTTACTTACATTCAGCCTTCCAGTTTTTACGTCCTCTTCACTAAAGCATGAACCTGAATCCCACTCCCATCCGGGGAAAAAAAAAAAATTACATTTTGCTCCTACCTCTTCGTGTGTTGCTCTAAGTCTTCACTTACCTGATTTGCACAGCTGCTGTACGGGAAGAAGACACAGCTTTGTCTGCAGCGTTGCTCACCCACAGCACTCCTGAGAATACGATTTTTTTTGTTGACAAGCATAGCGTAAAGCACATAGCTCGAGTAGGAGGAAACAACAGCAAAACCAGAGCCAGCATCAAAGGGATGGAAGCTAACACAAAGGACAGGAAATTCAGCCTTAAATTTCAGATGTTATGCTGTTTTCCTCCCTACACCAACGCAAACCTAAATTTTGCAATGGTATTTTGGGCCATTTTGGAGCACTAGCAAATAGGAAATCAAATAAGTGTTGCAATCGATAGGATGATCTAAGCAGCCTCAGCGTGACCATGAGCATTAGTCTGCACACCCTTCTCTGCTTACTTCTAAGCTCATTAAAACGTTCCCCAGTATTTTCAGCAAGGGAGATAGTTTTGCAGCAGTGAGAGTCAGGGAGAGCAAGCACAAATTGGGCATGAGCAAGTTCAAACAAGTAGTTTGTAACTGCAGAGCATGCAATAGCCACAGAACTCTCCTTCTGCAGAAATCGTCAACAGCTCAATGACCGTGTTACCGTGTCGGTCCTTGGTTCGGGTTGTACAGGTAAATACCGTTCAACCATAACTGTATCAGGCCAGGCTTAGAGTAATGCAAACATCTCTGTATTTTATGTTGATCTTGTTGTATATGTAATGGCAAACATAAAATTTCATGGCCACCTTGTCAATCAGGACTCCCTCCCATGGCTCAGTCCACGTATTTGGTCAAAAGCCATATGGTGCTCGTTGCCTGGGGGCTGGTTGTAAACCTCCTTGTCATGTCGCTCCTTTAAACAAGATGGTGTTGAATTACCACGAAACAACTTGGTTTGATTTGTGGTGCTGTTGGCAAGCGTGAGCTCGGAGAAAATTTCAAGGGGAATTAAAAAAAAAAATCGGTATACTTTTCCCTTCAAAAAAATAAGGGTACATTTAACAGCAGCCTGGTCAGGTGGAGAGGAGTTCATCTCCGTTGTATTTTGCAGCACCGCTTCATTAAATGCTATTTCTAACTCAATAATCTACCTCAGACAGACACTGGTTTTCCCTTACTCTCAGGATGTTTCACGAAAGGATGCATCTTCTTCTTCTTGATGGGGTAAAGGTTGACTTTTAATGCCTGGGTAACTGGGCAGTTTTATTTATTTGTTTGTGGAACAGACTCTGCACATCCTGATCTCACTTGGGCTCTCCAGGGGATACTCTAGTCCCCAGGAGTAATCCCAAATAGCTCTTCTAAATTCAACCCCAGCTCTGGCTGAGCATTAACGACAAGGGAAGCATTCATTCTGGGGAGGTTTTATTTCACAAATAATTCAGAAATCAAAAGAAAATGGAGGTGGAAAAAAAGATATTTTACAATTCTGTATTTAGAAAACCATTATAGTTTATAAACAAACACACGGCCCCTTGAAAAACATGCAAAGGTACACAAAAAATTTACAAGAAACTTTTATACATAGGAAGTAAAATACATCATTTTTCATAGAAAAAAAAAAAGCAACTCTATGAACTGGCCCTAAATATTTAGACTGCACAACTGACCAGCTGGAGACTCCTTACCCAGCTGTTGGCTGAAAAACGAAGAAATTAACGGAGCCGACGGACCCGACAGCACACCGGCAGCTGGGGAAGCGCCGCGCTTCAGCTTTCCTGCTGGTTGTGTGTTCTAGAGATTTGGCTATGCTGAGCCAGGTGCTCCGCAATGGCAGCGTCCGCACTGGCAGTCCTGGTTGCAAAAATAAATTTATTGGAAAAGATCAACCAGGCAGCATCGGCTTTGCCAGGGGTTTAACCAGGTGCTTCGGCAAGGCTACACCTGGGTGCTTCAAGTTGGCACGTGCTTACTAATCTGCTGAGCTGGGGTCTAAGGAGGAATGGATCTGGTGATCTAAAGACGTGCTGCACCTTTGAGCGCCATTGAAATATATTAGGCTGGGAAATATTCTGGTATCAGAAGTAAAATCAGTAAATATTTGGCTAAAAACTGGTACTGTCCCACCTGTATATGAATAGCTTAGCACACACGATTGCAAGGAATTGATATATCATGACTGCCTTGGAGGACCTGATCGCCCCTAATTCTGGAGGAGGTATGTTTAAATTAATAGCACCCAGGACCTCAAATAATATTTGTGTAGTAAAGTCACTATTTCTCTTTTGTACAACTAATATAAAAATACACAGATACAGACTTAAATTAACATCGGTGTCTAAAAATCCAAACCAGTTGGCTGAAGACAAAAATACGCAATTGTAACTTGAATTAAGCATTTTAGGGTATTTCTGTTGGAATAATAATTCTTCCCTCGCCCCCTTTTCATCAGGTAGGTACATCCCAAGCCGTTTGGATTTTTATGAGCTCACAACAATCCCCTGGAGTTTCCTCCAAGAGCCCTCACATTTCTTTCCATCATTTTACAGCACACGTAATTGTCACGGACAGCGTATTAGAGGTGGGATCCTACGTTAGCGTCGAGGCGTCTGATGTGCTGTTGCAGTCCCCATACCGGATTGCATCTCTTGCACTTTCCAATTCAATAAATAGCACGGTGGCTACCACGATGGTCATAGATTCATGCTGCAGTATTTAACGGGCTTGAACCAGACCATGTATAGCGTAATTATTCACAGTGGGCAGAAACAGGGAAGCCTTCTCTCACTGCCAAGATCTCAGACGCTTCCAACCAGCAGCTTTTCTAAGATATGTTCCAGCTGCTTTTAACATCCATTTACTTAGTAAGAAAAAAAATACCTCAGGTTTCCTATCTAAAGCAAATACTGTACACCTTGGAAGACGATACATAAGCAATGACGACGCACAGAGTCATTTCTCTCTGCCCACCCCAAAGGTAGGTTTGCTGTGCAGCACTTTTGAAGACCATGCAAAGCAGCTCCAATTTCATATTTTACAAAAGATCTCTTACCAGATTCAGATTTCACAGAGAAATAAACCCCATCAGTGAGACAAACTAAGTCATAAAAGTAATTTCCTTGCTGATTTCATGGTGTTTACAGAATTAAAGAAGTGCTTAATCATATAAACATTTTTGGCCTGTGTTTTGAAACAGCTTGAAGAGACAGCTTTTGTATCTGTCTAGATTAAACCAAACATAGCCTGAGCATAAGAGCAGCTATGAGACATCTGCCAAATAGAGAAAAATATTTTCCCATTTGTTATACAATATTAGAATCAAGTTATTGAGCGGAAGGACTATGCATTTACAAGAACCCAAGAACTAAAGTTTACATTGCCTTCTCACGAGTAATGAAGTTACTGGATGTGCACGCACCAAAAGACAACCAGATTTGTGTTTAGACCAATTCTAAAAATTCATTTCCAACACGGAGCAGAGAATACTCTTCTGCCTTAAAGAGCAGGGCATGCTAGGCTCTTCTCTTGGCTTTGAAATGCATTTGGTTGCGTGTTGAGACATAAATAATGATTAAACAGCATCGTTACACCACCTATGGGTTTTGCAAAACATACCATCCTGGATGACAAATGCTCATGAGTACAGCATTTAGACTGAAAGTTGGGATCTGTTGGGTGTCACAAATTGAACACAAATTCATCTATCCCCAATCCATGCCTTATCTTTAAAAGTCTCAGAACTGCACACACCACAAAGAGCTTCACGAAGTGAGTGAACATGCCTCCTAGGGATGCAACCGTTCCTAGCAGAAATAAGGTTAACTTTATCACTACTTAACTGCTACAGATAAAACAACCAGCACTGCTGTATAAAACAATACACTGCATTTAACTGAAATGCTATTTGAAATGGTGTGTAGTATAGGATGAGATGTGCCAGCACAGGAGCCCCGGTTCACTGACTTCTCATAGGTCGCCAGACTTGCAAAATACCTGCGAATGTTTGACCAGCAAACACTAAACCTGCTGTTTTGATTATCTGGTGGCCTCATTTTCTGCAGCGAGGATCTCTGCCACCGTTTCACGTCCTACTCCAGTCCCCAAAAAACCTTGATGCCTGGCCGACAGGAACATCCGCTCCCCAAACGTGACACCATCGTACAACGTAGCCTAGCGCAATGCCCCAGCAGCCTTACACAGCAGTGCTGATGCATGCCACCTCGTTGGGAAAATACCAAATTTTCTCTTCTTCTGCACAGAAAAGATCAAACATACACAAGAACACTCTATCAAAGCCCAGCCTCTCCTCAAAAGACGCAACTTTTAAAACAGTTTCTCCTTTCAAAGGGTCCAGCGCCTGGACAGTCGCTCACTTCTGAGTCCGCTCAGCAGCGTACGTCCTCACGCCCATCGCAGTAGATGCTTCACACCCTAAAAATGCCACCCAGGGCCAGGCCGAGATCCCTACATCTGCTCTACATTGAGCCACCGCCGTTCTGTGTAGCACACCTCTCATAAATTGAAAATTAGAAGAGTTTATCATTGCTGAATGCCCCTAGAGAAACAAAAACACGAAACGAAAAGATAACAACGCTGAACGGGTGCGATGAGATGCAAACAGCTGAGTCAGAACCTGGTGTCTTTTTTTTTTTTGTCTTTTTTTTTTTTTTTTTTTTTTTTNNNNTTTTTTTTTTTTTCTTCTTTTTTTAATTCCCTGAAAGAGATCGGCAAGGAGGGTACGGTCAGAGCTGATGCCGTCAGAGGAGCCTTCCTGTCTCTGGAGATCAACAGAGCGCTCGCCCAAAGAAAACTGCACCTTCCCTGGGAATTTACTGCTTCACAGCAAAAATTCGGAAAGCATTTCCATCTGAAGGATTCTTCAAGCTGGAGAAAAAGAAAAAAAAAAAAGGAAAAAAAAATCATGTAATGAATGAAATGCAGGCACTGCAGGACCCAAAGTCGACAGACCTACAGGTAACTCGGAATTTCTTTGGGGTGCACTGACTCAGCACGCCGGCTCTGCGCTGATGGGGCCCCACCAGGAGCAGGAGAAAGACAAAGGGTAAAAAAGAAGAGGCACAAATGCACATGTTCACTTTTATTTTATGCTTTCAATCCAAATCTACAGTGCTAATGCCATCAAAAGGAGCTGGGACGCAAAAGCCTCTCTTACAGTGCTAGCTTTTATCCAAGGAACACTGTGCTCCCTTGTGCAGGGATTCAGGCGTAGAGAGGAACATGTTTTCCTAAAAACAGTTGTCAAACAGGCTGGCGGCTTCCCAGGGCCTGTCTGGCCCATCTCCTAGCGCTGGCAAGGGAGCAGGCAGATCAGCTCACGTTCCATGACGATAAATACGTATATTCGTTTTCAATCTGCAGAGGTGCCCCCAGCCGCTCTGCCTCCAAGCTGCTGGGGGTGGCTGCGTGCATGGGGGCGAGGGGTCTTTTCTGTTCCCAGCCCTTATTTCTTCAGCCCTGCTGGGCTGCAAAACCTCAGGAAAAAGGTAAAATTTCATCTTCCCACAAAATAAACATTCCAACAAGGGTAAAGGCTCAGTAAATCTGAGAGGCAACCTTTTCCCATACCTGTTTGGGTATGTATCTTTACCAAAGGTTATTTCCAGTGTCCTAAAGGGTAAGGTTTTCGCCTTGATCTTTGAAAAGCTATTTCACTGTCCAGTGGATCTCACAGCATGAAGGTGCTCCTTATTGCTGAGTGTAAATAACACTTTCCAAGCCTTCATACTCATCCCTGCTGCGAGAAGGTCTTTGGTTTCCCTCACCTGCTAGATCAGCGCTGGCTGCTCATATCGCATGTCACCGCCAGCGCTGGAGTTTATTCTTAGCTAGGGCAGAGTTTGCCATCCAAGTAAAAAGTTGTCTGCTAGTATAAAAGGTAAGTGAAAGGAAGGCAGAGATAGAACTGATACGAACGGGAGGTTTGTCACCTAAATCCAATCTACCGAACTGCAAATCACGGACGGCAAAGTGCTGACCCTGACAGAGCTATACTAAAGCAGCCCATATTTAATGCCTACAGCTTTCCTGTCTCAGACTATTTTTATCTTCTGAGATGCTCTACAGCATTCTGGGATATCCATTATTAGAATAAAAATAGGCAACTTTTTTGGATTTCTCATGATAATTATGAAAGATGAACTACATAGAACGGACAGAGCCACGTTAGCAGTGACCAAAACCCCCCACAATAGTGGGAAATTCTATGTTTGCAAAGATAGCTCTGAGAAATCAGTACCACCATAGCAATATCTGAAAACGTACGTCACAGACTGAAATGGAAGCTTCAAATTAGAAAGGACTGAAGGAGCTGCGACTTGATCACCTCATCTGGAGGTGCAGGATCTTAGAAGCACTGATTTGCAATTGTACCCTGAAACCAGCAAGGTTAGCCCAAAAGAAACTACAAAAAATTACAAGGGTGGCAAACCCATCTCCAAAACCTGTTCGATCATCTCTCCGTAGGTTAATTTACTCGTGCTTCTTTCAAAGAGAATGGAAGAAATTAGTTAACAAATATAAACACATCCCACGCCCCAGAGCTGAATGAAAATCCCAATTATAAGCCTCAAAGCATGGCCCGGGCTGAAAGCTGCTTATCTTTTAATGTTATAAACACACACAACAAAATGTATTAACATGGACACGTACTGTAGTAAAACAAAACAAGGCTTAACGATATTTCATACCTTTCTCACCAATCTGAAAGCAGCTACTCACTTGTGGAAGGTAAGAGCAGGACAACTCGCTCTATTTGTTTGCGTCTCAGAATTCACAGTGACACCATTAAGTCACGTATTTCCAACCCCCCAGCCTTTCTGGCTGATACCTGCTGACTTTGGCACACAATTGAACGCACGGACGAGAATAAGAGGAAAGTACAAAGAAAAAAAATCCCACCTCTCAGACCGGACTCCGTTCTTTAAGGAGCCGACATAACTCTTCTTCTTTTCTACAGGCATCACGTCCACAAAGCCACCGCTTTCATCTGCAATGACTCCCGCGTGCACTGCCGTTTTGCAGATACTGGAGCTCTGAAAAATATTTCATTATTTTGACTTACAAACTCTCTATATTTTATATCTGGAGATTTACCGTCTCCATTAGCACCACGGAAAACCAGGGAATTAAAAAAAATTTTTAAAAAAAGAGTGGAATGAAAAAGCCATGAAAACAATTCTGTCCTCCTTATGGTGAGACTAAGGATAAAAGATGTCAGGGAATAGATTTTGCAGGTACGTCATAAGCCCCAGTAGCAAACGCAAAAGCAAAACGTCTGTAAGAAGATCCACCACCACCACCGCAGAGGACAAGCAGCCTTTCCACCGCTCCCACCTGGGAGATTATCCAGGGCCAAAGCTGAATCGAGGACAACTTTCCAGCCAGTGCCTCTTGGGTCTGCACCAGAGAAACTGCTGCGGTGAAACTCTTTGCTGGTGACCAGCCACCTCAGCAAAGTTTATTCACCCCGTTGCTTGAAAAGCAGACACTTCTCCTGAATTAAGGTAAATGACCACCAATTACCCAGGACGGTTCACAGCCTTCTTTCTAGGAAAAACAGAAGGACTGCACCCATTGAGTGGTGTCCTTTTTGGACAGGCATTACCCCACAGGACAACACCGAGTACGGAGGGAGATTAACACTTTTGAAAAGACTAAAGCTTCTCTGTTGGACATCGCGCCCTTACCCTGCTCTCCAACATGTGCAGAGTCAGAAGAGCTGGAGGAACACAAAACACTAACAACTGATGACTAAGCTCCCAAAGCATCCAGAAAAGAGAGCAAAAGCAGAGGAGGCTTAGGCATAGTATAAACTTGGCCATCAACCCTCTAGAGGATTTACATACAGCAAGCTGGAATAACAAAAAGCAAAAACCAGCTTTGCACCGGGAACCGCAGCAGGTGAAAATCCCAACCCCATGAACTCCCTGATCACTAAAAATCAAAGCTCCCGCAAAACCAGTGCCAAGGGCAAACATTCCCGTCACGGGAATGGGTACAATACGGATCGTGCTGTTTCATTCTTGCACCCATATATAGCAGGTTTGCCTTGTCCCCTATATATTCATCACTTTGGATGGCCTATCTCTTGGCAGCTCTCTGACTTTTGAGTGCCAGTTTGGTATTTTGCTTCTATATATGGTCAAGGGAGCAAGGGAAGTCTGTGTTTGGATGATATGCTGTGAATCCACCCCAGTATGTGGTGGGAAATCTGTAGATCTAAAATTGGCTCATAAAATTAAACTGTCCTGAATCAATTTGCAACACTCTCCACTGGGAGACATCCTAAACGATGTTCTTTTCAAGGCATTCCTGGGTTTTTTCCAGGACTTGCTGTTCTGCCGCTTGCTCAAAGCTTTGACCAACAGGCTTTTTATTGCCTTAGCCCAAACCTCCCCTTATCGCTCTGTTGGATTACAGCCCTCTCATATCCCAGGCCAGGCTGTGCTTTGATGAATTGATTGCAGAGCTTTTGGAAGATGAGACTTTACAAGAATAAGGCCTTCCCCTCAAACCCAGAAGTACAACAGCTGTACGGACAACGCAACGGCTTTCCATGGCGTAGCCCCTTGGGATGCTCTGAGAGCATTTCCCGATGAAGTGGCCTCTGAGGCGTACACCATAAACTGACAATACTTTTTATAGTGGGCTATTAGCAATAGTCTGTGACTATGAGTTTAATCGCCCATAATTTCCTCATTAGTGTTACCGGTTTAATCATTAAGTTCGTATCTCCTGAGAGCCGAGCCACCCAACTTGGTTTGCTCTGGTGATAAACGCCTGCCTCGTTATGTCGGTGATCTATCCTGCTCCAACTAATTGCTGCACAACCGTGGATAAAAGACCTTATCTCGAGAGCAGAGAATCATTTTCTCTCCTAGCTCGACAGGGCTCCTCAGCAGAATGGGGACGGATTTCCCTTGCAGTCTTATGTCACACTAGGACCCAGAGTGACAAACGACGGTGTCTCGTGAAACTTAAAAGCTCTTTTCCAGTCTTGATAAAGACCCCCGGCTGTTCACACAGCTCCAGCATCACGCCAGAACTGGTCCTGTCCGCATTAGCAAGAGCTGAGTTTTACTTCCTAGGCACAATCATGTGTTCACAGATTTTTTTTTTTTTTTTTTTAATGTTTCCCCCCATTTACATGGCAGTGTAAAGAACTTTGCTGCAATGTGCCACCAGGGAAAAGAGGCAATAAATTTTCTGTTCCCCAGCCAGCTGCTTCTCGCTACCAATTTCAGCTCTGGAAGGATGCTGGATATGTTCCCCACGTGCTGCTTCAATCTGCAAACCCTGCATGCAGGCAGCAAGCCTGTTCTCATCGAGTAATGCTATTGAGTGGAAAGACCTGGGATTTGGGCATGAACTTTTCCCATAGCATATTTTCCTGCATTTTGTTCGTTTACCCCAAATTTTAAGGCTCTTCTATGTCCCTGTTCCGCAGTCTTACTAAGTTCACCAGGAACAATTTCCTGCGCCGCTTTTTAAAGCAAAGGCTGCCAATATATCTTTGTGCTTTAAGCCACCAGGAGTACCCAGGAGATAATCCTATAAGCACACAATCCGAGATAAGTTTATAATGATGAGTAAAAAAAAAAAAAAAAATTGATCAGAATGCATTTAAAGTGGGTAAAAATTCCTTAACACAAACCAAGATAGTGGCGCCTATGACCCCTGAATAAAAATCAGACTGATCTCATAAAAACTGCCAATTCTTGTCACAGCTTTGTTCTTCATGGCAAAACAAATTTTCACATGCCTTCCCGGGATCATGTAAACACAAACGCTACCTCCATCCAAAAGCACAGCGAATCAGGTCCTTACACAGACTGGCCAAGCATTTTTGTCACCGCAGCTTGGACTATCAACTCCTTACCTGCCAGAGCATTTAGCAAATGGATGTTTTGGAGACGGTGCTAAAAGGCCAGAGGGCACTCTGCAGGGAGTGCAGGCTGGAAGCAGGGCGAGATGCTTCTTTTTCTTTTAGATAACTTATTTAAGAAGACACAGTTGGAGCACAAGTCCCCCCAGGGCCATGAAGGTGCCACTCTAGATGTGAAGCCAAAGAGCCCTCCCAGACTAGCACTTGTCTCATCCAGCTTATTCTCTCTGCTTTAATCGTTCCTCGGCCACGTGCTCGGGTTAACTCACAGCATCACCTCCCGGAGGGCATCCTCCACAGCCCCTGCTCCTTGGGAAAAGCCTTTGCCCAAACCTCCCTGCACGGCACGCGTGTTTCGCTTGTCAGCTTTCCAGCCTGAGCATTTCTCGGCATCCACACCTCTCCCTTCGCAGCACATTTCACAGCCTCCTCAGACTCTTTTTTCTCAGCTGGTTTCACCGGCTTTGCCACCAATCTCGCGCTCTCATAAAAACCTAAACGCTTTCCTTATTACACCCATACCGCGCTATTAGTACAGTAGTCCAGACAAAGGTTAACCAAACCCTCTAGGAAGTGGCCAAATACCGTTGGGTTTTTTTTTTCTATTTTATTTTCCTCCCAAATCACAGTCCCTGCCCCGTTTTATGAAACAACACCCAGCGGGTACGGTAGGAAATGGAGCTTGCGATTCATTAGAGGACACTCATCCTTTTGCGTCAGTACAAATCAGAAACAATGCCAGCCCGGGATGCTGGTCCTTGCCTAATACCCTTGTAATCGCAGACCCCGTTCCGGGGGTAATCTGAGGTAGTTTTGTCCTCAGTAAAAGAGAGAAAACTATTTCCCATTTCCTGCAGGTCGGAGCATGCACAGAGGCAGGTACCGCGGGGTGGCAGCTGCCCGATGAATTTGCATGTGAGCTAGTCTAGGCTAACCTGTTCGTGCAGCTCTACCTTTAAAAAAATTGGTCTCAAGTAAAAAAAAACAGGCTTTTTTTTAAAAAATTGCTTTCAAAATTGCTTGCCCCAAATTATTGTATGATTTCTGTAGGACGTGTTTTCTCAGGAGTCTGCAAAGCTCCGCGGTGACCCCAAGCTGGGGGTCCACAATCTGCTGACTGCTTCCCCCAGGCCTTCAAAAAGCACGTTCCTACAGGCTACGCACAGCAGCCAGGGAGCTGGCATTTCTAAACGCAATCTCTGACAGGAAAAAAAAAAAGAGGAAAAAAAAAAAAGAGGAAAAAAAAAAGAGGGAAAAAAAAAGAGGAAAAAAAAAAGAGGAAAAAAAAAAGAGGGAAAAAAAAGAGGAAAAAAAAAGAGGAAAAAAAAAGAGGAAAAAAAAAGAGGAAAAAAAAAGAGGAAAAAAAAAGAGGAAAAAAAAGAGAAAAAAAGAGAAAAAAAGAGGAAAAAAGAGAAAAAAGAGAAAAAAAAGAGAAAAAAAGAGAAAAAAAGAAAAAAAGAGGAAAAAAAGAGGAAAAAAAAGAGGAAAAAAAGGGGGGGAAGGG